>OU452230.1:6703627-6974698 GCA_911728455.2 Marthasterias glacialis
ACAGAAACTCAAACAACACGCATAAGTACAGATACTCTAACTAGACAATAAACACACACTAAAGCAAGCACACAGATACAAGAACAAACAGACTTTACCTAGAACGCAAACAGACACTAAAACAAGCACACAGAAACTCAAACAACAAGCATAAATACAGATACTCTAACTAGACAATGAACACCAACTAAAACAAGCACGCAGATACAAGAACAAACAGACTCTTAATAGACAGCAAACAGACACTGAAACAAGCACACAGAAACTCAAACAACACACATAAATACAGATACTCTAACTAGACAATGACCACCAACTAAAACAAGCACACAGATACAAGAACAAACAGACTCTAACTAGTTAGCAAACAGACACTGAAACAAGCACACAGAAACTCAAATAACACGCATAAATACAGATACTCTAACTAGACAATGACCACCAACTAAAACAAGCACAAAGATACAAAAAGAACAAAGAGACTCTAACTAGACAGCAAACAGACACTGAAACAAGCACACAGAAACTCAAACAACACGCATAAATACAGATACTCTAACTAGACAATGAACACCAACTAAAACAAGCACACAGATACAAGAACACACATTCTTTTTAACACCGAGTTGTGGGGACTCCCTATTGTTGTTCTATTGTCCCTTTTCTATTGAATTACCTTGTGGGGACAGGGTTTGACAAAGAAAAATGTTGTGGGGACCTTTGTTCCATTGTATAAATGTCCCCATAACGGTGTGTGTGCCTACCCACAAGAACACAGACTTTAACAAATACACACACACGCCCACGCCAGCAACAAGCAAATTAACAAAAACATGTACACAAACAGATATTCTAGACTGCATGAAAGCATTTCTAAATATACTCATTAAACAGCCACCAATGACAATGATGTTGTCATGATACCTTCAATGTTTCAATTAGGTTTCAATTCAGCACATTATAATTATTATTATTTATTCAGCCATTCACAAACAAAAATAACAATACAAAACAATACTTCCAGATGGGCTATAAGATCAACAAAAGCAAAGTAGTTACTGTGATCCTTAAACCAGTTGCCCCACATCTGGTTGCAATAAATAACAATTAGATTTGACACGTATATAAACGTCTAAATTTAGAGGTAAAAACATCAAAGCAGCGATGAGAAAACAAACCAGCATAAATAAATGAGAAATGGATGGTCAAAAGTATAAACGTGGAGCATGAAAACGTTTGACAAATGGGGAGTTAAACTTGAAGAAACATAAGCAATATAATCAAGATACTGTACAATAACTTCAAATACAGATGGTAAAAATTTAAAAAAAATGTATTAAGAAGAAATTTGAGAAACTGGAGTGAACTTCATGTTGAAAATACCCGTCTTTCACAAAAAACAAGAGTTGTCTGCCATAAGGGTCTTTGCAAGAGTGGTTTGGCAGACAAAACAAGCGGTTTTTCAGTTTTTTATATTTAGAGAGTAACGATTGATAAAGACATGGTGCAGTTTTGGCAATTTTCAGGAATGTCGACGTAAAAAAAATATTGACTCGTCAATGGTCCTTAAAAATTGCTTCTCTGAAAGGCGAAGGTTTTATACAACTTCAAGCTGAGCATTATACTGAAATTATGTAGATTGGAATGAAAGAACTCACTCAGCATGAATCTTAAATCTTTGCTTTTAAAGGTTATTCAAACAAACTAAATTGAATTCCATTACTTTGAATTACTGGTTGCCCGTTAGAAATAACCATTCAAAAATGTTTTCAAGAAGGACTACAAGTCAAAACGTGTTCAAGTTGTATACTTGATTACTAAAGGCAGTTAAAATTGTTTAGATTTTCATAATTTTGCACAAGGTTTGGCATTTGTGTCTTAGCTATTGGGGCTGTTAAGGCCCCATACCAGTAACAATAGCTTCACTGTGCAGGCATACACATCTTATACAATTCAAAAAACAGTTACCATTACAGAATGCAGGATACAGGAGGGTACAAAATGCTTTCTGTTATTATTGTTATCTGTATATGGGAGGGCATTGCAAAAAGAGATTAAAGCTAGTAATTAAGATCTGGATTGCACAATAAGGCTTATCAGGCATATACATGTAATGACACAAGTCTCAACAAAGAATACAAAACAGAAAATTCTCCAATAATTTATTTGCAAGTAAATCATTCAAAAATAAAAGAAATTTACTTTTCTGCGCATTACTTTCAATGACATTAGGTGAAGCTGTTTGGGGGAAATCTCCTTAATGTGCTGAACAAATGTTTATGGGAATCTTTTAAGGTGCTGAAAGAGCAAGGTGCTGTTAATGGCATAACACATTTTGGTTTTTATCCTGACATCAATGTGTGATAAGCAGCACAGTTACCATATGCTAAGTAATTATCACAACAAGTTTAGTTGGAAACAGGCCAAAACAAAAGATAAAAAGACTGGAACACAATACTCATAAAGCTTGCATGACATGAACGTGTATGCTATAAGTTCGCCCACGCATGTTTCCATTTTCCAATAGGATTTTATCGTGCACAAAATTGTTCATGGCCTCATGTTTGGACCCCAGCAGAGTCTTTCTCAAAAGGCTGAAGGATTTCATCGTGTCAGACTTTTGTTGGACTTTCGGTGGCGTAGCCAAGGCTGTGATTGATCAACACGTAAGGGGGCGGGGCTTAATGGATTGGTCTATTACAAAGACAATTCAAACTTGTTATGAAGCATAAGAAACAAGTGATCTGTAGCATATGCTCATTAACAAATGATTGTCCTGTTTAGGAATCAAACTGAAATGCAATTTTTAGTTTGAGATTTAGGCCTATTCATTGAAAAACCACTTGCTCTATGACTGAACCTTATAACTTGGTGATAACTGAGGAAACACAATGGACAGCTTTGGTGTAGTTTTCAAGAAACTGATCTGAAACAACCTCATTGCATATTTACGTTGTTCATTTTGTTTTATATTTATAGCTATTTCTCTCACCTGGCAAGAGAGATCAGATTTTACAAAATGTTCTTAATAATTCTTTATTTACTGTATAGATAACTATACCGGTAATATACTATAGCTATATTGGTACTATCTTCTGCTTCTCATCTACTTCTACTTCTGATACTATGTACTGATAAGATATCCTAGTACTATCTACTATTACTACTAGTACTATCTTCTGCTACTTATTTACTTCTACTTCTGATATTAACTACTGAAAGACTATCCTAGAACTATCT
The DNA here is from genome assembly GCA_911728455.2 of Marthasterias glacialis. Lineage (NCBI taxonomy): Eukaryota > Metazoa > Echinodermata > Asteroidea > Forcipulatida > Asteriidae > Marthasterias > Marthasterias glacialis. Next base: position 6,706,868 of record OU452230.1, read on the forward strand.
TACTGCTATCTACTGGAGTAATATCCTGCTATACTATCCTGCTGTGTACTACCCTGCTATCTACTGCTATAACTATCTACTTATACTACCTTGATATACTAAAATATACTGGTACTATGTTTGAAATGATGTCATCTCTAAGAACATTTGGTTAAATCTAAGCTTATTTACTTCAGTCTTGCCAGGTGAGAGAAACCACCATAGCCGTAACAAAAGATGCAACTCCAAACAGATTGAACAACACAGTCTCCAAGTAAAAATACTTGATTCATTTCAGAATCTGCCATTTTCAAATATCACGTTCAGATTTAGAGTATGCAATTCAACAGTAAATTTTGCAGAAAATCTTGATTTGAGAAAACAGCTCTGCAATTTTGTCAACATTTTTGCTAATAATGGTTTTAGCGAATATCCCCTAGTTTTGACAGATCTATGAGGTTTTTTTAATTTCAAAAGATGCATTAAAGATGCCCCAAAATAAATGTCACTAGCCAAAAAAACATTTATTCCCCCCCCCCCTTTTTTTTGGGGGGGGGGGTGGAATCTTGTGATATTTCTTTCCAAAACACTTGCCAGTCAGTGAGCAAAGACAGAAACATTACACTTTGTTTCAAGTGTATCCTATTTTGGGATAGTTTCTTCTAAACAAAAAATCTATTTTTTTAAACATAATAACTAAACTAAATAAGATCTGGGATTAATTTCCCATGACAGCTCACAAAACAATCAGAATGTTGTGTTTTTTAACACCAAGTGTGTGTAATAAGTTTTGGTAGGATGTATTACTGCTGCAGTCAGTGCACACACCTCTATTTAAGATCCAAGCCAACTTGCTAACTAACCACGGAACTTATAAGACGTTTTTAAGATTAGTTTCAAGGTTGCTTCTCAAAGTCTACACAGATAAATATTCTTTATCCCTGACGCAAGTTATTACATCTATTAACTAACTATGAGGGTAGAGATTGTTGATATGAATGAGTAGCAACATGACAGTGTGGGCCCATTGGTTGCCGGTACTGTATGCTCCGAAGGAGTTGAGATGGTTTAAGGAATGCCTAAGGCCCAAGTAACAGAGGAAGTAATAGTGATAAGTAATAGTAATAGTAATAAGGTGCTTTGATAATAATTCTAAAAGCACTTAGTAATTGCCTATTATTATTATTAATTATTCAATAAAAAGAGACATCTGCTAAGAACCTTACTTAAATGAATACGGAACAACCTTTTCTGAACATTCAACATACAATGTGTTTAAAATCATTTTGTGCATCATAAAAAACTAACTTCGAAAAAAATTTGACAAAAATACTTAATGTATTTTTGTCAAATTTCATGTTTTCTCGATTTCATGACTTGTGAAAGTAAAGCTTCTAAAGATTCTTATCAAAATTTTAATTACACCTTCATATTTGCTGGTAAAAATTTACCAGGCTTATGTATCTATGATGTCAACAATAGTTCTGAATAATGTTTCTATCAAAATCGCTCTTACACCGTTGGTATAGATGTATTAAAAACAAAGCCATGCCGAGTATGTATCCCTTGCATAAATGCTCATAACTGTAAGCATTGATGCAGTAGGCATACTTCTAGAAATCATCAATGGAGTCTACAATTGGTATAATATGCAACATAAATAAAACAATGGGAACAAGTTGAACATGGGGGGGGGGATGAAGCTGGGGTCTAACATGACTTCTTGCAACAGCAGATCTATCTTTACTGACAATCGTCAGTAAATGAACATTTTAAAAGTTAACACGTTAATGTACAAGAAGCAGTGTTTTGAGGGAGAGGTGTTGTAGTCTCAGCTTGAGTTCATGCACAATAAAATCAATTGGTTCTACTGCAGGGAATTAGAAATGTAAAACAAAGTAAAAAAAAATATCAAATCTGTTTGCCTTATTTTTGCACAACTATATATTAAAATGCAAAACATATTTTGGTAGTTGTTACATTGATGACGGCTTAAGCTAGACAATACAATATGCAACATTGGAGCGCAACAGCAAATAGATGGCCTGGTGTCAAGCTTGGACACAGCCCCGGCTAATACGAATTGTCACTAAAACCGAGCATAACGACTACGACGGCAGCGGGAGATCTATTTTCCGACACTCAAAATGGACGTAGACTCGTGAACAGCATTTTACCATTGAAGGAAGGCTTCATCACAAAGCAATAAACTTCAAATCTCCAAAACATCATTCTGAGCACAAATAACCCGACAGAACTTGAATGGCAATATGTTACAATTTAGAAGACCTTAGTAGCTTTATTAATTAAACAAAAAACTAACCCTCCTAAATCCTCCGAATTCCATGTTGCATTTAGCAGAGAATTTTTGAGGATCGAGGACATTTTGAAATTTGAAGGCATTTAAAACATTTATGAGCACAACATATTTCATGATACTTTAACTCTCTCCTGAGATGAAACCTAATTTTGTTTAAATACACCCTATTGATTAATGTATGTATCTACCCAAAATTATAAACCATCATGATCAAGCCCTCATTAATAACATAACAAGTTCTTAAATAGCGTATTTCACAATAACACCTCAATGCACTTTACATTAATGCCCTGGTCAATGGGCCAATAACATTCCTGTAATCTTTCTCAGCTCCCTGGGGAGTATACAGCCCCGAGCTGACGTGGTGCTCCAAAGGCTTTTTCAAACACAATATCAACCTCTGCCCTCGCAGGCACCCATTTATACCCCTGGGTGAAGAGAAGCAATTATAGTGAAGCATCTTGCTCAAGGACAGACGTGTCACGACCGGGATTCGAACCCACATCCCGATGACTTGTCCACCACAACTTGAGTATGGTGCACTAGACTGCTTGGCCATGACACCCTTCTGGTTACTCCAGTCGACTCTCTGGAGGATATTGATGATTACTTTTCATCTGCTGCTAGAAAAGCGCAGTCTTTTATAAATCTTGTCTTTTCTCAGAGGTAGCATCTTATATGAGCAGTGATCCAGTCAAATAGAGAAGCTTGGTATAGAGACAGTGCTGTTTCCCCACACAGTGAGTATTTATTCACAAGCACCATTGCCTCATTCAAGTCTCCTCAGATGAAGAAGCTCATACATCAATGTTGTCCTCTGTTGATTTTGTTGTCAAAGTGGACTGAAGATAGATGTTTCTCATTTAAGAGTCCAAGTTGAACTTAATCATGACCCATGTGGTCAACACCATCCAAGAGTTGATGTTTGAAATCTGACTCCGAATTGAATGTAAATCTTAAGCTCAACCAGTGGTTGTACATACATGAAGTCCAAGGTAGAAAGAAAAACTTCTCATGGAAGTTCCATACAGGGCGATTAGACAATAGACCGATCCATTAAGCCTCGCCCCCTAAACATACTAATCAATCACAACATTGGCTGCATCACCACTGTTCACATGGGCAGCACAATGTGCATCTCTTCAATGCCACACTGCATGACATGAACGTGCGTGCTGTAAGTACCCGCATGCATGTTGACATTTTCTAATAGGATTTTATCGTGTCGGACTTTTGTCGGCCTTTCGGTGGCGTACCCAAGGCTGTGATTGGTCAACACGTATGCAGGTTTTAACTTGCTGTTTATTTATCTAGTAAGGCATCTCAAAAACAATACTAAACACACTCTTGATCAAATGCTTTTGTTATAAACATATAAACCCTATAAAGCATAACCAACTCAACAACCTGCTTAACTACCCGGGAAGTATACAAACTTTGTCATTTACAATTAAAACTTTGAAAATCCTGTCATTGTATAAGTTCACCATATGCATCCAGTGGAGTAGCCAGGGTTCGTGGCGCCTGGGGGCAAGGTTAGAGGACGGTGCCCCTTCACAAACTTTCAAAATCTTTGCACTTTATTTGAGATATTGGTCATAACCTTGACTCACACCACCCAACCATCAACACTTACAACAACAACAAAAGATTTGAAGGGCAGGCTGCACTTGGGGCATATACCCTCACCACTTGCCCCCACCCCCCTTGCTACACCACTGTATGCATCTAGACCCACATATTGATAACTAGGCCATCAGAACTTGCATCCTGTGCCAAGATAACTTGGTCATACACTAAAACAAATAAATAAATTGTCACCATATAGTTCACCATGACATTCTGTCACCATAGTTGATTATGATAATGATTCTCAACCCACATTCTATGACTCGGCCATCAGAACTTGAGTCAAGTGCCAAGATAATTTGGCTATTTACAATCAACTCTTTAAAAAAATTCTGTCATCAAAGTTCACAATAGGTCCAACCATGACAATGAATCTGGACTCACATTCTATGACCTGCCATCAGAACTTGAGTTCAGTGCCACGATACTCGGCCATTTTCAATTCAGATTATTTACAATTAACACTTTCAGACAGGGAGTTTTGTTCCAACCTCATTATAACTCTTCTCAAGATATTACAAATTGCTTATAAACACCACAGAAACACCAAACAACAGTTATGATAACTAGTATAAGTGGACAATATTAAACTGATTAGATTGTATTGCTGGTTCGTTTGGTAAAATACATCAACTATAGAGTTTGTTTGTAATTTCCAATTTTAAGGGCATCTATGACAGTGATGGCGATGAAGCTACAAGTTTTTGTAAAGTTTTTTTGTAAGGTTTCAAATTCACATTATGCATGTGTCCAAAATCATACATGTAGTTTTACACTTTTGTTTTTTTTTCTTTAACAAAAACTCACTGCAATCAATAATAACCTTAACAAGATTATCAAACGGATTGAAAACTGTGTTGAGACTTATTTCCTATGCGACAACTGAATGACAGTTTTTTGTTTTATGTTCTATTTTCAATGTCAATTTTAGGAAAGCTAAGGGTACCCTTTCCGGCAATTGAAATGGAAATAGTTTTGATGTTTTTTTTGTAAAACTGTGAGCTCCTTCGCAAACCTTTTATCACTGCTGGCAATTGAGTACTTTTGTAATTTGGTAATTATGTGAATGCTGTTTCAGCAAGTTTTGAGGTTTTCACATGTGGACCATTCATGATGGGAACATGACATCAACACTTGAACACCACATTCAAGAATGTATCTTAAGTGAAGCTTATAACTGTTTTGTGTCGTTGCCAGGCTGAGATATCATCAATCTCTAGATTTTTGTTTGTGTGAATTTTTATCACATTTTGTTAATTTCTTTATGGGATGAAATTATTGCATGACTATTATCCAATTGTTGGCGAAGAAATGATGGCGCTGTCCAATTCAGTGACGTTTTATGACTGTTGACATGAAATGCATAAAAATGTAAAATAAAATTTCACATATTTTATGGGTGGGGTCCATGTCTGTATAGCTTTGTTCGCAGTCTTGTCATTTTGACTGGGGTATGTGTGGCAAACATAGTAGGTGACCGAAGGAGCCATTTTGACAGAATGCGTCTGAAAATTGTGGATGGGGTCAGACCGCGAGGATGATTTTTCAGATCCTCATCTGCAGCAATAACATGTTTTCATGCCTCAATTTCGGGCAATCATCAGTTGCAGGTGTGGGTGATTCAATAAGAATCTGTAGGTCTCATGTCTCGCTCTGGAAACACAAAGTTTATTTTCACTTTTCAAGAGTGACACCCTGGTCATTGGTGAATTGTTCTCCTAACAAGGAGATTAGGATGCTGAGTGTTTCATCTGGATCATCAACAAATCCAGAGTCGTAAGGGACAGAAGTGAGCTCTTGAGAGGATGAGTCGGTTGGACTCTGGTTGAGTTTAGCCCTGATCAACTTTTCCCGTATGTTTTGATCTTTTTTGTAGGCAACGAAAGGATGTTTTGGGAAGATCCCTGATAGTGTTTCATTGCGTTGTATGTAAGATACTTGTAAAAATCAAAATCTATAAAACAGGACACAAGAACACTCACAGCATAGGCTGCAAGTTCTAACGACGCTGTCCTTTAAATAATTACATGTACTCCTGATAGATAGACTTCCTCCTCATAACCAAACATAAGAAGTTACTAATCTGTGTATCAAGCCTCTGCTATTTTCTTTAAACTGTAAATGTGATGCCCCAAGCAAGAACCAGTCACTTCTTGGAGATAACGATATTACAGGTGGATACTTCCATCACGATGTGATGTCTTAAAGCGTTTTATATGTTGAGAAATACTTTGATTCTAGGCCCGAACAACACAGTATCATTTGAATTAAAGCTCTTAGTGTCATCAAACTGTTCTTGGCATGGAGCATCACAAGTAGTCATTTACATTGGGTGGGGTGGGGGTGGGAAGGGGGAAGCGGGGGTAATTACTGATCACCATTTTGGCCAAGACCTCTATACATTGTGGTTTTTCATTTAATTCTTGTGTGGTTGTGATTAACTGCAATATCTATCAATGAGAATCCTCACAGTAGGAGCAGAGACTTGTAGAGACATCTCCATGTGGATATAACCCGTGGTGTTTGCCGTTCATTGTTTCACCATCACCACTTAATGGTATCCTGGTTGCTCCTTGTCGCGAGGTGCCGACGGACTGAAGAGACTTGAAGAGTTGACGAGACTTTAGATTCGTTCTGATGAAATCAGTCAGATCGGGGATGATGGAATCACCACTTGCCTTTTTGATCTTTATCATTACATCATCGAAAACCATCTTGCAATACTCTGGTTGAAATGCAGATTGATGTCAGTGTGAGAATATGCTCTCATCATGTTGTGCTTGATGGTGACTAATCAGCTTTTCATGGATTCTCAGCGTGATGTTTGGTTGGTCCTCCATTTGGCATGTTGTCTTGTGTGATGATCGAGTTGGATATCCTACCTACTAGTCAAACTGATGATGTGGTTCATGGATACCTTGGAGTATCAAAGTACTGATGACGGAGAAAACATTGGGTTTCTTTATTTCAATGAGCACTTGTCCGGGCTCAATCTGGAACTTGATGTTAAGGCTTATCCTGAAGTATATTCTAAAGACAAAGAAGGCATTGAAGTCCCATCTAGCACGCTGAACCTGAATCTGTGTACTGTTGACTTGACTGTGACGGTGCCTGAGTCTAATGCAACAGTTTGTAACCTGATGTAGTTTGATACCCTCTTTTACCTCAACATCATACAAGAAATCTTTGGCACCATCTTGGCTATAAGCTTGAAGACTTCCATCTCTCTGAAACTTTCAAATTCTACTGATGTGTATCAGTGGTGATGTGTGATGCCTTGTTTGAATCATGGATTCCTTTTGTGATCTACTTTTGTCGTAGCATGAAGATGATGACGATGTGGGTCAACACAGAGCATGGAGAAGTCTTTGATTGCCGGTATTTCAATGAGCGATCGTCTTGACTTGGCATCTGAGGTACATTTCTTGACAGCTTTGTATTTGCTCGGAGTTATCTTTGATATAACACACCTCCATTAATTTGTAACATGATATACAATCTACTTTGTGACTGGACTTCATGAAATCAAAAATCGATGTTGGTGGCAATTATGTGCAACAGTTTTTGCATCTCTACTTCTGTCTGGAGTATGGAGTCCTGACTTAGCTGGCTTTGTTTGTGATCAACACTCTGTAGTACTATACCACAGATGATATGATCGCGGAGAGTTGATGTTTTCTTGAATATTCTCATATAATTTGAAGTAACTGCCAACAAACTGCCCTCTCTATAATGGCACCATCTTTTGATTCTATGGTTGAGGTGCCTTCAGTAACTCGAGGTTTGATTGTACCGCAGATGAGACAGGTTCCGAGGGCCTGGACTGTGCTTGAAACCTGATTGCCTTTGTCTGGCTGATAATTCTGAAGTAACAAACTGGAGAGGATAAAGATGAGGACGAAAGCTGGCACACCATTTTATTGAATTTCCTTGTAGGTTTCTCAGATTGCACATATTCTCATCAGTCTGTAACGTGGTAGAGAGATGTCTTCCTTTTACCTGATCATCCTGAAGAAGACGGAGAACATGTGTGGAGTCTTGCCTGACACTCATCAGCTTAAACTGTTTTGTTGATGTTAAAACACGACGGAAGATATTGCAGCATCCAGATAGAGGATTTCTAAATGGCCACTTTCATTGATGGATCAGTAAAGGTTGGGGAGGGGCATACATCAAGTTTGAATAAATATTAACTGATTAAAATTATAAATACATCATGATACACATTCATTGCTTTTAGGCAAATTAAAATTAATGGGTGATGATGAAGGGTAAAATGCATTTCTCAACGAAATAATCATGACTAAGATTTGAACCAACCTTTTGACCTTCGGCCACCAAGACAATAATTTATTAAGTACCCAAAGAGTTGGGGTTATTACCATTTGGTATAATACCCGATTCAATTTTGATGTAAGCCCTCATCTCATGGCTGAAAAGATATTGTGAACAGTCTGTAGTTATTCTTTCTTTGTACAAAAACTGTCAAAGTATGATCTACAGGGCCCAATCTCATAGAGCAGCTTAAAGCAGATAAGTGTGTTTGATCATACTCTGCTAAGTAAAAATTAGCAGGAAACCAGTCACAGACAGAACACGTGGAATGGTATTTTGACTGGTAACCTTATTCGGGTGAGTCAAATTGTTTTGTGCTTAAGCAGCTCTATGAAATTGGCATCCTGAAATGAATCATCGGCCGCTGATCCATTTTGATCCATTTTGGGCCCAGTTTCCCTTTTGAAATTGTTTTGCAGCAAAGAACACTATTTCAAGTGCAAATTTTAATCCTTTCCAAAGGAAAATTTCTGGGCAATTTCCAAATAATATGAAACACTTATCACTCATCATTCTTGCAAACAAATTGTTTCTGCTACTTACAATATTCCCCATGCTGATTCCAATTTTTTACAAGACTATGTAAAATTGGGCCCTGTTTTCTGTGCTAAAGGTAATAGGCATTGGCCACAAACATTAAGGTTTGGTTTTTTATACATGTGCATGACTATTTGGATGTAAGAGGTTGTCAATTAGGCATTCAATTGCAAACACATTTTACCCTTCATGCATATCTCATTGAAATAGATAAGATAGAGACAAGAACTAAATTTGGGACAAGAACTAATTTCTTTCCAGCCTGCGGTATTGTACAAATTCTTGGCAACGTTTGTGATTTACTCCCATAAAAAGGGAACAAGTACAGCCAAACAGAAAATAACTAAGACTGGTACTTAACGCTTTTCAACATATTGTCTTAAACTGTCAACACATAACTTAGCATTGATAATGGTAGTGTATCAAATGTATCAGAGGAGCACTTAGGCCTAACCCTATTATAGAGACCATGCTTTGATGATCTTACGGAGATCTCTAGTAGTCTTTTCCAGGCCTAGGGTTACACAGAGGCCATAGACAACTTCGCAAATACTTTTTATGCGCGCGTTAGCCATAGAATGAGGTGCATGCTGGTCTAGTTAGTGAGAAAGTTAGACCAGCATGCACCTCACCGTTCCACGGCTAACACGCGTGTTCAAAGTATTTGCGAAGTTGTCTATGGCCTCTGTTGCCCTGGTTTTGGCCTTTGTGCCTCTGCAAATGTTTCCCATAGACTTTTAACATTTTCCAGAGGAAGTGTCGATTGCTAAATAAAAATGGCCTTGCCCTCTCAAAGAGTAAACTCTAGGCTTGCTTTTCCAGCTAAAATTTGCAAAGGAATTGTGAAATGGTTGACAAGTATGTTAACATTGAAAACATAAACCATAGTAAATACAGGACACCCCCTGCACTTAATGGGACATGGTTACTGAAAGTTTTACGTACAAACTGTCTGCGGGTACCTGCAGGTAGCTGCACCCTTGTTCTAAATAATGTTACATTCTCTCTGTGGCGTTCTCTCTAAATGTAAAAGAGTGAAATACCACTCTCTTCATCCGCCATACCACTCTTGCAAAGACCCATATGGTGGACAACTCTTGAATCAGACTGAAGTTTGCTCCAATTTCACTCAAAAAGGGTGATGCACAGTGAGTTTTCTTCTCAAAAGAGCCAAAATGACACCACTCAGGTGAGAGTGAATTTTTCACTCGTTTACATTTAGAGAGTTATGTGATACATGTGTTGCAGTGACTTTCAACTTTGACTAACTTAAACACACATCTCATCGGAAGAGAAGGTTAACAATGATCCAAACAGTTTGATTATTTCTTGTGTACATCAAACAAGTTTCCCAAATACCATTTTGTATGCTGCTACAGTTTAAAATGTATCAGCATTCCTTAGGGTTGGGTGTACAGAAAAATGCCAACTTTACAACCAGCCCATCAGCAAAAGTTTCACCACAGGCCATTTACAAAACCACGGCTTTGGCTTGGGCTTGGGCTTAGGCTGTGTCAGTTATTTAAAAAATGTGTGCTTTTCCTATGGGGCTTCAAGCAGGGAGCCCAAGCCCAAGCCCAAGCCCAAACCAAAACCCAAACCCAAACCAAAACCCAAACCCAAACCAAAACCCAAACCCAAACCAAAACCCAAACCCAAACAGAGGTTTTGTAAACAGCCTAAGTCAGAGTTTATGATTAAGTAGAAAAAAAGTGCATTCAGGTTTTTATAATTTCAGGACAAACATTTTTAAAACACTTCCCTTGCCTTATTTGAAAGAGTATGGTGATCTATCAGCTTTTAAGTTAGGACATAAATGCCAAAGAGCAAATCATACTTCAGTGTCTTGCTCAAGGACACAAGTGCCGGGACCGAGACTCGAACCCACATTGTGATGACTCAGCCACCAGAACTTGAATTCAGAGTGCTAGACAGCTCAGCCATGACACACTACCTAATACCGATGGTGTATTGTTCTGTCAGATAACAAACAGTTAACTGTTCATCCATCAACATGTATGTTTGCAAAATTACGCTTGGAAAAACATATTTTCCACACACCGATGTCTCACTTTTCCTCAGTTAATAAAATGTAATTTTCATTACTTTGCCATATAAATAAAAAAAACAGCAATATCAAACAAACTGCACTATAATCAGTGAATGATTTCCTTCGCAAAATGTATCAGTTGCTACTCACAACTCAATAGTAGCATTCAGCCTGCACAAAACATGTTCACTCTAAACGTTTTGCTTCGCAAAATTTTTGGACGAAATCACTCCCTGATTATGATTTAACATTTCATTTTGTAAAGTGTATGAGTGTTCTGTTAAACTCTGATAATTTACAATTTTGATTGAAAATTGATACAGTGCCTAGTAGTTCAACTAAAAATATTCAGTTTTCCAATAAACAAATTCCAACATATTGCCATTTACACAGTCCTGTATCGCCCTCTTCCTTTTAGATATAAATCCATTGTTCACGTTAAAATGACGTTTGCCACCCATGGTAAAATGCTGCGGAAGACGTTTGCCAGACCCGTTGGTCCAGCACGCGATGTCCATAGTGAGTGCATGGGTAAGAGACATGGCCTGACCAATGGCAGTGAAAGGGGTCCTTAACAAAAGTATTGCTGATCTATACGCAAAGGATTACGTGCGAAACTTATCCAGCCGCGCGATATGTAACCATAGTGTGTTCCAATTCACAAGCGCTTTCATTATAAGGAGCTGCTGCCCGATGTGAATTGTAGTCTAACAAACAACAGAAAGTTTCAAGTGTAGGTAGAGGGACTACAGCAAAATAAAGATACACTAGAATTTTGTTTTTCATGAAAAGTTCAATAAAGGTCCCAAGCATCTTTCTCTTAGCAATGAAGCTTGAAGTAAAATGGGATGTTTTAATCTAACTGAAAAAGTATATCCCTAGAGTAACTCCTCAATACGTAATGACTCCATTCTGGAATAATTACTCAATAAATTTAGTAGGATCTGCAAGTCCAGCTGTCACAAGAAGTCATATTCAGACTCTCTTATATATTGCAAGTTTGCAAAAAGAGAATGGGGAACTCAAGTTGTGCCAAACTCTGATATTTCAAAATGATATTAAAAAAAAGTATCCAGTACCTTCACAGGAGAAACTACACTTCGCTCTTCAGCATCCACTTGTGGTTCAGGTATGCTTACACCAGTTCTTGGGGATGCTCGTACCAGTTCTTGGAGATGCTCATGAAATTATACCGGTTCTTGGGGAAGCTCACACCAGTTCTTGGAGATGCTCACAGTAGTCTTGGAGAAGCTAACACCAGTGGCAGGATCCATGGGGAGCTGTGGCCACTAAGCCCCCCACCGGCAACCGACACTCAGGATCACCCTCTTCAAAACCAGTCACGGATGACATCTCAATTTGGGAGCTACATAACAAGAAATGCAGTCTTGACAGTCTCCTCCCATCCATCTTGAACTGGGAGACAAAGCACCACATCAGCAGTGTATCCTGTGTGAAAATATCTATACGTTGTTAATACACAGAGCCATCGAACAAACATTACCATTTTGATTTTTCCTTTTTTCTTACCACATGATCATAGCCCATTTAGAGCTGCTATATTATAAAGTAAATGAAGTTTTTGATACAATTTTTTGTTACAATTTGGATTGTGAAACAGAAGTATTTGCATTCATTAGCAGTGTAGCCAGGATTTTTTCAATGAGGGGGGGGGGGGAGGGCGCAGGGGGAGGCATTCCTTTTCAGTGGAGGGGGGGGGGGCAGGTTTTTTTGAATGAATTACATGTAATTAGTTTTTTTTCATGGGGGCACCTTGGGGGGGGGCACTGAGAATTTATGGGGGGGACAGGCCCCTAAGGCCCCCCCCCCCCCCCCCCCCCCCGGCTACGCTGCTGGCATTCATATAGCAGCTCTATGAAGTCAGGTCTTCTGCACACCCAATTGCTGAACACCCCCTTGATGTCTGAGTTATTTAAAACAGCAGCTTCACCATTATGGTAAGAACTCCTTAGGACCAACAGAAGTACTTCAGCTCCTGAAAACCACGGCTGTTTCGAGTTGCCAACTTCTCTCAATAAACTGCAAAAAGAAAAACTTGTTAAAGTTTAATTAGATTGTATTAAGAGTTTCTCTGCTATGTTACAGCAACAGTCAAGTTTCTTGTCATGCAATTTTTAGGATATTTATGTTGCATTTTTTTGCAATGAATCCACAAGTTTTTGGAAAGTTCAAAACTCACACCGTTCATACATCCAAAGTGATACTTAGATTCATTCTTTTTGATTCTCTTTCTGAAACAAATTCATTAGCAGTAAGCAGTAAGCTTAAAAAAAAACGTAACAAAATAATGAATACAATTCTAATCAAACTCAGCAAAAAGAACCACCGTAAAGCTAATGACATCACCACTGCTAAGAAATCTACTGTGGTTCTCTACGCTGAAAAGGTTTGTTTGTACTTTTTGCTTGAAAAATGTCTGGTGTTAGAAAAGTGATCTTCAGTATCAACTTTGAAAAGTTGATACAAACTTAAAAAGATTTTTGCTTTTAAACAATGAGAAGGAAGATGCATAACCTGTGCAGAAAGCTGAACTAATGAAATCAGAACAAATAGTTTCCTTTCCAGGTGACAAGCAGTTTATATTGATATATGTTGCATTATTATTTTTTTTTTTTACGTGGTAAAGAAATGATGGCGCTGTCCAATTCAGTGACGTTTTATGACTGTTGACTTGCAATGCATAAAAATGTAAAATAAAATTTTACATATTTTATGGGTGGGGTCCATGTCTGTATAACTTTGTTTGCAATTTTTGTCATTTTGACTGGGGCATGTGTGGCGAACAAAGTGGGTGACCGAAGGAGCCATTTTGACAGAAAATTGTAGATGGGGTGAGACCGCGAGGATATTTTTTCAGATCCTCTTCTGTAGCAATAACATGTTTTCATGCCTCCATTTCGGGCAATCATCAGTTGCAGGTGTGGGTGATTCAATAAGAATCTGTAGGTCTCATGTCTCGCTCTGGAGACACAAAGTTTGTTTTCGCTTATAGTTCAATGTGAAGGTTGTGAATCCGAATGCGGACACTTTTCAAGAGTGAACCCCTGGTCATCGGTGAATTGTTCTTCCAATAAAGAGATTAGGATGTTAAGTGTTTCATCTGGATCATAGATAAATCCAGAGTCGTAAGGGACAGAAGTGAGCTGTTGAGAGGATGAGTCGGTTGGACTCTGGTTGAGTTTAGCTCTGCTCACTTTTTCCTGTATGTTTTGATCTTTTTTGTAGGCAACGAAAGGAGGTTTTGGGAAAATACCCGAAAGTGTTTCGTTGCGTTGTATATAAGACCAATATTTGTTTATCACCTTGTTGATGTCACCATGGTTGATGTCTGGGTTATATGTCGTACTGAAGACTAGTGGAGTCTTGGTTTTCTGATTGTTTTTTTTGTTAATCAGTTGGGGTCTTTCATTTTTTTTTTTATAACTTTGGTGATACCTGACCTAAGATTTTTAATAACAGTCATCAGGGAATCTTTGGTCAGGAAACCAGACTAGTCCAAGACACGCCATGGCAATACATGGAATGATTTCTCATCCGAATACTGACGGCAGTTGATGGTGCTTTAACTTAGTAGTTGAACCAATAGCTCTTCTGTGTGGGACAGTGATAGTGATAGACATAAACAGGTTTCCTTAGTTCGGTTGAAAAGGAATGGTATATTGTTATTTACAACAATGACTGTTAAAAACTATCTAGATTTCAAGGTATATGTTTAGGTGTTTTGGTATTGATATATAACTGTGTCATGTTTACTTTATTTCTCTTGCCTGGCAGATGTTTGTCTTGGTGATCGCATCATTTCTGACAGCAATACTTTGAGGGAATATTTCAAAATGATAACTGCAAAAACAATTGAGAATTGCCCATCAACATGAGTCTTTTTTTTATTCTTTTTTAATATTCTTTCTCATTAAACAGAGGTTTTAAAAGATGGCACATTAATGCTTTGGGAAAGGTTAGTTAATCCTGACCCTCTTGTTTTCAGTAAACAAGCCATCATAAGAGGTGGTCCCATTTTATTTTGTTGTCAGGTGTGTTATATTGAGCTAATTTTGATTGCTGCAACTATGGTCAAAGATGGTATTCTAATCACAGTAACAGTTTATCAGATTGAATTCTGTATGTGGAGAACTGGAACTGGTTATGAGTTTTATAATATTGAGTGAGTCTTGACACTAACTAATAAATATCTTTCTTTCTTTGGTAATAACTAATACTGTACATTGACTTTAAAGCCCCAGCTCAACATTGGTAAACAATTTTGGTTAACAGATTTTCCCTTCAAAGAAGGATAGGTAACCCAGGTAGGAGTTGGACCCACAATAATGTCAAAGCTTAAATGGAAGTACATGTTACTGATGGATCTGGACGTTTTGTCCTTTAACAACTTAGCTTGTATAGGCAGCCTCGGTGAGATTTGAACCCACATTCCTCTGCATGAAAGTGCAGATGTCCTACCTTAGACCACCAAGATTGCCTATAAATGCTCAAAAGTATTAAAGGAACTATATGAGGTAGGTCACTGAAAGACCAAAAAATATATATATGGAAAAAACATCACTTTTTTTCCAAGACTTTCCCTTGAAAAAAGGATGGGTAACTCAGGTAGGAGTTGAACCCACAATGGTCTCTAAGCTTAAATGGAAGTACATGTTACTGATGGACACATATTTGTTCATCTTGGAAATTGGTTGAAAAGGCACTTCATTATTGATCAACTTATCAAAAAAACGGAAGATTTGTCATTTAACAACTAAGCTCTTTGCATATTTAATGCCTTCGAGCATCTATAGGCAACTTGGGTGAGATTTGAACCCACAACCCTCTGCATGAAAGTGCAGATGTCCTACCTTAGACCACCAAGATTGCCTATAAATGCTCAAAAGTATTAAAGGAACTACAATACGTAGGTCACTGAAAGACAAAAAATATTTGTATGGAAAAAATATCACTTTTTTTACAAGATTATCCCTTAAAAGAAGGATGGGTAACTCAGGTAGGAGTTGAACCCACAATGTTCTCCAAGCTTAAATGGAAGTACATGTTACTGATGGACACGAATTTGTTCATCTTGAAAATTGCTAGGAAAAGCACTTCAATGTTGGTAACTTAAAAAAAAACTGATGATTTTGTCATTTAATAACTTAGCTCTTTGCATATTTAATGCCTTCGAGCATCTATAGGCAACTTGGGTGAGATTTGAACCCACAACCCTCTGCATGAAAGTGCAGATGTCCTACCTTAGACCACCAAGATTGCCTATAAATGCTCAAAAGTATTAAAGGAACTACATGAGGTAGGTCACTGAAAGACAAAAATTATACATGTGGAAAAAACATCACTTTTTTCCAAGACTTTCCCTTGAAAAAAGGATGGGTAACTCAGGTAGGAGTTGAACCCACAATGGTCTCTAAGCTTAAATTGAAGTACATGTTACTGATGGACACATATTTGTTCATCTTGAAAATTGCTAGGAAAAGCACTTCAATATTGGTAACTTAAAAAAAAACTGATGATTTTGTCATTTAACAACTTAGCTCTTTGCATATTTAATGCCTTCGAGCATCTATAGGCAACTTGGGTGAGATTTGAACCCACAACCCTCTGCATGAAAGTGCAGATGTCCTACCTTAGACCACCAAGATTGCCTATAAATGCTCCAAAGTATTAAAGGAACTACATGAGGTAGGTCACTGAAAGACAAAAAATATAAAGATGGAAAAAATTATCACTTTGTTTTCAAAATTTTCCCTTGAAAGAAGGATGGGTAACTCGGGTAGGAGTTGAACCCACAAAAGTCTCCAAGTTTAAATGGACTGCATGTTACTGATGGACAAATATTTGTTCATGTTTGAAATTGGTTGAAAAGGCACTTCAATAATGGTAACTTAAAAAAACTGAAGATTTTGTCATTTAACAACTTAGCTCTTTGCATATTTAATGCCTTCGAGCATCTATAGGCAACTTGGGTGAGATTTGAACCCACAACCCTCTGCATGAAAGTGCAGATGTCCTACCTTAGACCACCAAGATTGCCTATAAATGCTCAAAAGTATTAAAGGAACTACAATAGGTAGGTCACTGAAAGACAAAAAATATTTGTATGGAAAAAATATCACTTTTTTTACAAGATTATCCCTTAAAAGAAGGATGGGTTACTCAGGTAGGAGTTGAACCCACAATGTTCTTAAAGCTTAAATGGAAGTACATGTTACTGATGGACACGAATTTGTTCATCTTGAAAATTGCTAGGAAAAGCACTTCAATGTTGGTAACTTAAAAAAAAACTGATGATTTTGTCATTTAATAACTAAGCTCTTTGCATATTTAATGCCTTCGAGCATCTATAGGCAACTTGGGTGAGATTTGAACCCACAACCCTCTGAATGAAAGTGCAGATGTCCTACCTTAGACCACCAAGATTGCCTATAAATGCTCAAAAGTATTAAAGGAACTACATGAGGTAGGTCACTGAAAGACAAAAAATATATAGATGAAAAAATATCACTTTTTTACAAGATTTTCCCTTAAAAGAAGGATGGGTTACTCAGGTAGGAGTTGAACCCACAATGGTCTCCAAGCTTAAATGGAAGTACATGTTACTGATGGACACGAATTTGTTCATCTTGGAAATTGCTAGGATAAGCACTTCAATATTGGTAACTTAAAAACAAACTGAAGATTTTGTCATTTAACAACTTAGCTCTTTGCATATTTAATGCCTTCGAGCATCTATAGGCAACTTGGGTGAGATTTGAACCCACAACCCTCTGCATGAAGGTGCAGATGTCCTACCTTAGACCACCAGGATTGCCTATAAATGCTCAAAAGTATTAAAGGAACTACAATAGGTAGGTCACTGAAAGACAAAAAATATTTGTATGGAAAAAATATCACTTTTTTTACAAGATTATCCCTTAAAAGAAGGATGGGTTACTCAGGTAGGAGTTGAACCCACAATGTTCTCCAAGCTTAAATGGAAGTACATGTTACTGATGGACACGAATTTGTTCATCTTAAAAATTGCTAGGAAAAGCACTTCAATGTTGGTAACTTTAAAAAAAAACTGAAGATTTTGTCATTGAACAACTTAGCTCTTTGCATATTTAATGCCTTCGAGCATCTATAGGCAACTTGGGTGAGATTTGAACCCACAACCCTCTGCATGAAAGTGCAGATGTCCTACCTTAGACCACCAAGATTGCCTATAAATGCTCAAAAGTATTAAAGGAACTACATGAGGTAGGTCACTGAAAGACAAAAAATATATAGATGGAAAAAAATATCACTTTGTTTTCAAAATTTTCCCTTAAAAGAAGGATGGGTTACTCAGGTAGGAGTTGAACCCACAATGTTCTCCAAGCTTAAATGGAAGTACATGTTACTGATGGACACGAATTTGTTCATCTTGAAAATTGCTAGGAAAAGCACTTCAATGTTGGTAACTTAAAAAAAAACTGATGATTTTGTCATTTAATAACTTAGCTCTTTGCATATTTAATGCCTTCGAGCATCTATAGGCAACTTGGGTAAGATTTGAACCCACAACCCTCTGCATGAAAGTGCAGATGTCCTACCTTAGACCACCAAGATTGCCTATAAATGCTCAAAAGTATTAAAGGAACTACATGAGGTAGGTCACTGAAAGACAAAAAATATTTGTATGAAAAAAATATCACTTTGTTTTCAAAATTTTCCCTTGAAAGAAGGATGGGTAACTCGGGTAGGAGTTGAACCCACAAAAGTCTCCAAGTTTAAATGGACTGCATGTTACTGATGGACAAATATTTGTTCATGTTTGAAATTGGTTGAAAAGGCACTTCAATAATGGTAACTTAAAAAAACTGAAGATTTTGTCATTTAACAACTTAGCTCTTTGCATATTTAATGCCTTCGAGCATCTATAGGCAACTTGGGTGAGATTTGAACCCACAACCCTCTGCATGAAAGTGCAGATGTCCTACCTTAGACCACCAAGATTGCCTATAAATGCTCAAAAGTATTAAAGGAACTACAATAGGTAGGTCACTGAAAGACAAAAAATATTTGTATGGAAAAAATATCACTTTTTTTACAAGATTATCCCTTAAAAGAAGGATGGGTTACTCAGGTAGGAGTTGAACCCACAATGTTCTCGAAGCTTAAATGGAAGTACATGTTACTGATGGACACGAATTTGTTCATCTTGAAAATTGCTAGGAAAAGCACTTCAATGTTGGTAACTTAAAAAAAAACTGATGATTTTGTCATTTAATAACTTAGCTCTTTGCATATCTAATGCCTTCGAGCATCTATAGGCAACTTGGGTGAGATTTGAACCCACAACCCTCTGCATGAAAGTGCAGATGTCCTACCTTAGACCACCAAGATTGCCTATAAATGCTCAAAAGTATTAAAGGAACTACATGAGGTAGGTCACTGAAAGACAAAAAATATATAGATGGAAAAAAATATCACTTTGTTTTCAAAATTTTCCCTTGAAAGAAGGATGGGTAACTCGGGTAGGAGTTGAACCCACAAAAGTCTCCAAGTTTAAATGGACTGCATGTTACTGATGGACAAATATTTGTTCATGTTTGAAATTGGTTGAAAAGGCACTTCAATAATGGTAACTTAAAAAAACTGAAGATTTTGTCATTTAACAACTTAGCTCTTTGCATATTTAATGCCTTCGAGCATCTATAGGCAACTTGGGTGAGATTTGAACCCACAACCCTCTGCATGAAAGTGCAGATGTCCTACCTTAGACCACCAAGATTGCCTATAAATGCTCAAAAGTATTAAAGGAACTACAATAGGTAGGTCACTGAAAGACAAAAAATATTTGTATGGAAAAAATATCACTTTTTTTTACAAGATTATCCCTTAAAAGAAGGATGGGTTACTCAGGTAGGAGTTGAACCCACAATGTTCTCGAAGCTTAAATGGAAGTACATGTTACTGATGGACACGAATTTGTTCATCTTGAAAATTGCTAGGAAAAGCACTTCAATGTTGGTAACTTAAAAAAAACCTGATGATTTTGTCATTTAATAACTTAGCTCTTTGCATATTTAATGCCTTCGAGCATCTATAGGCAACTTGGGTGAGATTTGAACCCACAACCCTCTGCATGAAAGTGCAGATGTCCTACCTTAGACCACCAAGATTGCCTATAAATGCTCAAAAGTATTAAAGGAACTACATGAGGTAGGTCACTGAAAGACAAAAAATATATAGATGTAAAAAAATATCACTTTGTTTTCAAAATTTTCCCTTGAAAGAAGGATGGGTAACTCGGGTAGGAGTTGAACCCACAAAAGTCTCCAAGTTTAAATGGACTGCATGTTACTGATGGACAAATATTTGTTCATGTTTGAAATTGGTTGAAAAGGCACTTCAATAATGGTAACTTAAAAAAACTGAAGATTTTGTCATTTAACAACTTAGCTCTTTGCATATTTAATGCCTTCGAGCATCTATAGGCAACTTGGGTGAGATTTGAACCCACAACCCTCTGCATGAAAGTGCAGATGTCCTACCTTAGACCACCAAGATTGCCTATAAATGCTCAAAAGTATTAAAGGAACTACAATAGGTAGGTCACTGAAAGACAAAAAATATTTGTATGGAAAAAATATCACTTTTTTTACAAGATTATCCCTTAAAAGAAGGATGGGTTACTCAGGTAGGAGTTGAACCCACAATGTTCTCCAAGCTTAAATGGAAGTACATGTTACTGATGGACACGAATTTGTTCATCTTGAAAATTGCTAGGAAAAGCACTTCAATGTTGGTAACTTTAAAAAAAAACTGAAGATTTTGTCATTGAACAACTTAGCTCTTTGCATATTTAATGCCTTCGAGCATCTATAGGCAACTTGGGTGAGATTTGAACCCACAACCCTCTGCATGAAAGTGCAGATGTCCTACCTTAGACCACCAAGATTGCCTATAAATGCTCAAAAGTATTAAAGGAACTACATGAGGTAGGTCACTGAAAGACAAAAAATATATAGATGGAAAAAAATATCACTTTGTTTTCAAAATTTTCCCTTAAAAGAAGGATGGGTTACTCAGGTAGGAGTTGAACCCACAATGTTCTCCAAGCTTGAATGGAAGTACATGTTACTGATGGACACGAATTTGTTCATCTTGAAAATTGCCAGGAAAAGCACTTCAATATTGGTAACTTAAAAAAACCCTGATGATTTTGTCATTTAATAACTTAGCTCTTTGCATATTTAATGCCTTCGAGCATCTATAGGCAACTTGGGTGAGATTTGAACCCACAACCCTCTGCATGAAAGTGCAGATGTCCTACCTTAGACCACCAAGATTGCCTATAAATGCTCAAAAGTATTAAAGGAACTACATGAGGTAGGTCGCTGAAGAACAAAATGAATAAATTTACAAAAAAGTTTTTCCTGAAGTGCAACTAATTTTGTCACTTTACTTACACATGTACAATTTTTTAGACTGTGCCTTGTGAATCAATACAACTAATGTCAATATTATAAAAAAGAAATACAAAAAAAATACTGGTCACAAAAATTATAAAAATTGTATAAGCAGGGTATTTGAAAAATTTTGTCAGATTTTGAGCACATTCATTTTAGGCTTATTCTGATTACACCTTCGGAAAAAAAAGCAACAGTGATTGGAGGGACTGTGACTGCCGTTTCCTCAACTTCGACAACATTGATTGATACTACTGGTACAAAGCAACAATCTTTGATCTTTCTGATATAAACTAATCATTAACCATTGTCAAAATCCTTTCAAATATTACCACTTCAAACTAAATCACCTCAGACAGATTTACTATGATATGCTAATTTATGGACATTTTTGGTCAACTGTCAGCCTTCATGCATTTGGAAACAGATCTTAGTCAATTTCCTTCACTAGTTAGGATCAATGGCCTCGGAACATTGTCTTGCAGACAATGTTGAACATTTCTTCACTATGGGGGCTTAAGGGCTCAAATTTGGGGGAACATTCACAAGACTGCAGGGTTTGTAGTTTGAGAAAAAAAAACTACTAACACAGTTTAACATTTTAACTGTTTTCATTTGAACACAGTTCACACACAGCTCAACATTTTTCTTTGCCTCTCAGTTGATGTCCAGTGTTTGTGGTTGTTAGACTAGCCTTGGCAATGGCCTATTAGTTAGACGTAAGCCAAAAAAGGCTAGCTGCCTCTTTCCCAGGCTGCAGGGTTGACTATTTATATGCAAATTGGTTATGTGAATCTTTGAGCAATCAGGTTGGAATTTGGATAAAGCAAAGCATTGGTATACTTCACGCAATACAGCTTTCATTCCTGTTAATATACAGTTTTCAAATCCAGCACCACCCAATATGCCTCCATAACCAGTGGTTCTCCTGTCTGGTGTCTAAATAATATTGTTAAAAGGGTTTATTTTTATGTTTTATGTGTGGAAGGTTGAATTCAATACTGACAGCATCCTCTAGTTCTGGTGGGGCTAATTCATGCACTCCAACTTGAGTGCAGGTACCGGCAGTGGAGTCACTTTATGTAGACCTTTACGTAATTATGCTACTGTTTTCTAACATTGTTGTTTTATAGTTTTAAAGGGGCTGGATAAGGTGTCCATCTACAACATCAGCTTAATAGTTTATCTGATCCCTCTTTTTAACCTGGGGTTTCTTGGCTAATTCCTTTCTTTTACAAGGGGCATTATTTTCTTTGGTTTTGTGAGGTACCTGTGTGTGCCTTTTCTATTTCTGCATCTTTTCGATCGGTTTGATCAAGATAATTAATTTTCAAAGATTCTAACAAGATCTAATGTGTTCAAAAATAACATGTCAAAAACAATATCGACAGGGGAGCATCAAACCGAGGTAATAACTTGAATGGCTTCGCCAACGAGAGAAGTACATGACCCTACTTTCACCCTTGATCTAGCCCTAATCCTAGCCCTAACTCTAATTTTAGCAAATTCTAATCCTAATTATACAAACCCTATAGCCCTTTACCCTAGTCCTAATTCTAGCCCAACCCTAACCCTAACCCTAGTTTTAGCTTAACTTAACCCTAATTTTACTAGCCCTATAACCCTATATCCTAGCCCTAATTCTAGCCCTAACCCTAACCCGAAGGTCATCAAAATGGGTCAAAGGGCCATGACTTCTCTATGGGATCACTCAGAATTTCATTCAAGGGAAAACTCCTCCCCATCTCAACTAAAGCTTCCAACTGGTTGTATCAGAGACTACACATGTACTTGTGAATCTTCCTCTAGAGTTCGTTTGATCATCGGTTGAACAGGCCAATAGGGTGGTGGGGAGAATGTAGCTTGGGTGTAGGTTGTACCTTCTCTAAAGTAAATTCTAACTAGACCCTCATTGATCTTTGAAATCTTATAGAACTTTCTTCCAGTCATCACACAAGCTTAAGCCACCCCCACCCAACACAAGTGTAGATTGGAAGGGAAAACTATCATGATGCAAGTGCATGAGACATACTCAGAGAGTATGCATTTTTATTCCCATGACTTTCCAAATGTCAATAGCATAGCCTATAGATTTGTACCTGTCATTTCTCAGTGGAGCAATATTTTCCACAATTTTTTTCAAGTATATGATCCGCTGTGGTATCCTAAGTGCTAATTTAAATCAAAATCTCATACCCTTATAGGGTGCACTACACTGAATCATGCGCCTTAGAAAAGTGGACTGCCACTGCCTGGGGGCAAACAAATGAATGGGGGTTAGTTAGCCTCAAAATGTTCAGGTTGTATTGTTTAATAATGTTATACTGACAGCCCCCTCTAGTTCAGGCGGGGCTAATTAATGTACTCCGACCACATGTAGCTGGTGTTAGAATCACTTCAAGCCTTGTGGGCATTTGTGTCATTACATTAAAGTTTACACTGCTGTTTCAGTGTTGTACAGATGCTGGGCAAGCTGCCCCCTTTTAGTACCCATGGCAATTATTTAGGCCTGGTAGGCTGATGCCATTTTGTGAATTTGTTACACACTCTGCTGTTGTAGTGCTGTACAGAGGCTGGGCAAGCTGTCCCCTCTTCTGATTTATGGCAAGCTGCCAAGGAATCCAGGGCAGGTAAATTGTCGGGCAAGCTGCCCTTGATTTGTTATCGTTCAGGTACCATCTGATTTTGCCAAACTGGTTATTGACCAGTGTTGTGTTTGTAATAAAAACAGTTGTAGCTTAGCCAAAAATCAATAAATTGTTATGTTTGTTCACTGGGGGGCATCTGAGAATAAGAGTTATTATTGTTCAAAATCACAAGACCGCTGGACATGTCCGGTCAAGAGATTACTGGCCTGATGCTAAAATCACTGGCCTAGGGCCTGTGGTCCAGTGAATGCATGTCAAGTCCTGCAGCTTGGATAGATGCACTTGTCAATTGCTTTGCTATTTTATTTACATTCATTGAAATTCATTAAATGATAATTCTGTTTAAGATTTGGTAAAGGCCACAGTACAATATGTTTTTTTCATTTGAATTTTTAATGCTAAAATTGTCCAATATGGATTTTGATGTGCAACTTAATTTATTCCTACCTGACACCCATGATTTATCTTTGGAGTTTGTTGAGAAATGATTTCTACCTTATTATGCTGGTGGAGGGGTGTTAAATCCTAAAAATAATAAATGCTATTACAAAACAGCAGGTTTTCCACCATTTTAAAGCTTTGAAGGATATTTTGATGGGCAACTTATTTCCATTCCTTTATATTTTTCTCTCATTTTTAGTACATGCGTCACAAGGCATCACAAATTGCCTAATGGGCTGACTTGACATGTTTTAAAGACTTTGCAAGCTATTTAATAAAAATCTTATAAGTTCTTATTTGAACTTGGTATTTTCCCAATTCCTAATGTACTCCCGGGCAGTAGATAAATAGCCATACAGTTCATTCAAGTTCGCTCTACACAGCAAAGTAGAAAGTATACTGCAAAACAAATTTACTATGATTTTCCGAGGGCAAAAGAAAAAAAACAAAAACAAAAACATGCTTGATATGGAAAAAAATAGAACACAAACAAATCTGCTGGCTGTGTAAGGGGGTAGGGGGATTTAGGTCCCATGTGTTGTGTAATGCACGTAAAAGAACCCAGTGGCACTTATCGCTAAGAGAAGGGGTTTACCCCGGTGTTTCCGGCAGTGGCTGCTGAATGCGCCGCAGCACCTTGTAAACCATTACAAGGTGCTACATACATGGGTCTCAAAAATAATATAAAGTAAGTGCCTTGAGTACCGCTAGCTACATGTAAGCTTACCATGTTTCACCACACCATAAATATTTGAAATATATAAATGAAAAGGTACAAAATCACAGGGGGGACCTCGATCCAAACAGTTAAGATAATATAAGATGCACAGATATCTTCACCATGCTGACATTCTGCTCGACTGAACATTAGCCCAAATTCAATCGAAAAGTTGGGTGGGAGCATTGTGTTAAGATGCATTGATGCCGACGGCTACAAAAGACCCCAAGAATCATGTCAAAAACAGAGTGGCATTGCCCACAAGCCTAAAACTTGGCTATTGATAGTCTGACCTTACATCAGTATTATCATTATGATATCAAATAATGTTGTGGCATGTACCAACAACATTGCAATTTTCACTTACCAAGGGCTTCCACTTCCTTTAAAAAAGTTTTTTTTAAACGCTAAAAGTTTAAAAACGAAAAATATAAAAGCTAAAAAAATGAAGTAAAAAAATACAAATTAAAAATACTTAGATAAAAAGATAAAAATTGTAAATTATATTTAAAATGTATGTGTAAAAATACCAGTAAAAATGTTTCAAATCTCAACACTCTCACACTGAACATTCACGTAAGGTCTACTCATTCATTCTATAAAACAAGCAGTAACACTAAAAAAGCCTAAATCCAAAAAGAAATCTAACAAGTTTCTAACTCAGAGACCTGTAGCCATGAACTTAAAAATAAAACTTTTAAAATCCATTTCTTTGGAGCAAAAAAAGACAAATGAAAAGCATTTGTAGTTTTGTTTACTCCTCTCAAATATTGGAGGTACAACAACAGAAACAATCTGATTGCAGTTTATTAGAAGTTTGTAGTATCAAGTTAACTGTCTGTTCTTGAAACTCTTCTTCTGTCAAATAGTTGCAAAATTAAATTGATGATAGCTGTTTGTACACCTTGATTGGCAAACAATGCACAATGTACTAACCTTATTTTGATTTGTAAGAGGGTTGTTTTTGTCTCACTTTAGTACTGTACACTTACTACTTGAATATGAGATACATGTAGATGGGGCATACAGGTGATGTGGAAGATGGGAGTGGATGTAGTACAGGCCCGTAGCAAGGATACCTAGGGGGCTCTAAGAATGTGGTACTATGGATTTGTATAATTACACAGACATGTATAGATAGACATGTACATGTACAGGCACAAGTACTGACTCAGTGTGGTATTACTAGAAGTAGTAGTACCATTCTTAAATAGGTGTTTCTATTAGCTAGGAATTTAAAACCTAATGGCCATTTAGGTTTTAAACTCCTACTGGGTTGTAAGAATGGTGTCACTGATGACAGCAGGCCTATAGATTGGTACATGTTCATGTACAGGCACAACTGACCCAGTCATGACTACTGCTGCTCCCAAGCGATGATGCTTGCTCTTAATGCAACATGATGGAGTCTTAATTTTAGCAGGGCGAGGCAGCCAGTCCCCTCTCTATGACAGGTTGTAACGGGCTAGAGGTTACCGTTAGCAGATACAAGCTGGTATAAGCACCTGACCTGACAGGGTGTGATGTTATGATGTGCCATTATATAAAAGGTCTGTTTCTTATAAAGAAAATTGAGAAGAAACAAGTTATTATTTGACGGAAAATTTGTTCTTCTTTTTTCAATCTGTATACCGATAAATTTCCTGAAAGGGAGGGGGAAGGGGGACAGGGGCAGCCCCCGGGCCCGATGGGCCACCACCTGGATCCACCACTGGAGATATTACATCCTCCCCAAGGAAAGTACTAAAGTAAATGAAGGACGTTTGTTATTTCTCTGCTACTCCTCAGTTGAGAGATTCAGGGATTATTGAGTAAATGTAAGATTGGATGTACAAAAATAGCAACTTTCTCATTAGTAAGCTGCTAAGGTTTGTCATATTATGAAATCCAACTGTGAACTAACTTTGATTGTCTTGTGATGGTTTACAAGGAGTAGCAGGGCTACGGGCCTGTTGGACCCAATTTCAAGCTGAAGCTCTAGACTCATCCATTAGGATGAGAACATCAAACCATAGAACATAATATTACATGTAGAAATAAAGCCATGTGAGAGAAAATAGTCTTCAGGTGAGACTAAGTACATTTACATGCACATACATGTACGAATGCCATCTTTTATCTGAAAAAAAAATTGCAACTACACCACACACAATTTGTATGTATGCCAAGCTTCTGTCAGTCGTTTAGGTTGGCACTGGCAGTTGCAATTCAAGGGTGGAACTTGATTGGTCTATTCTGCAAAGCACAGGCAGGAAACTACCAATCAAATGGAGGAATTGCTTATTAATGGTTCCACGACATTTCTTGGCAAATAATTTGTCAAGAAATTAATGTACAATGTATTTGCTTCAGCTTTATGAAATTGGGCCTTGCTATAAACTTTTGAAGAAACCAGTCCTTGCCACCATGATGCAAGGTCTTGATCATGGCATCTATGCTACAATCAGGTGGTGTCTTGTAGCAGGGGGAGGCAGTAGCCACCCCCTCTCTGTGACAGGTTGTAACGGGCTACAGGTTACCGTTAGCAGATACAAGCTGATATAAGCACCTGACCTGACAGGGTGTGATGTGCCTTATTTAATGCAATAGGAAGTAGCTATATATACCCAGAAGTGTAAATCCACAAAAGGGGAAAGAATTACCCTTTGTTTTTTTTTGTCTGGGAGATGGTCAGTTTCATGAGGCCAAGCTTAAAAAAAAATGGCCTGTCCAGCCTTTCCATGTGGGCCTTTGGGTGGGCCTTTGGGTAGGTGTTGCATGCATTTCCTACATGAAACTTTCTTTTTGAAACAAGTATGGATATGAAGTATAGATGTTGAGTTCCCCTCATTCTCAAACATGTCAATACAAGGGCACTCCTTTTCCTCAAAAAAAGAATCGTTCTCAAAACCTTTGGAGAACATCACAACTGTGGATACATTTAGTGTTATGGAAAAGCCGATTTAAAAGCAGATTTAAAAAAAAAATTCCCTTTTATGAAGCAGCTATTGGTTGAAGATTTTAATTCAACAAGTTATTCAGATGGTATTTTCAAGACTGCTATTTCCATGTTTCCTGATTTCGACAAACATTTAAAAACACAGTTTAGCTTAAGCACATCTTTCAAACATGACAACACACATATGAAAGCATGCTAGCTACCAAAATCAGGCTCAAAAGCCGTTGAGAAAATCAGTCTTTAAATTCTGTTTAATGTTTTGGAAAATCACACATGGATTTGATTTCTGGCTTACCATATGACACCCACCTGCAACCCCCCCAACTCATCTTAATACATTGTTTATCTTGTTATTCCTTTGTTTCCTAGTCCTAGTTGAAACAGTTGACACAGACGTGTCAACACAATTATCATCCCCTTTTTTCACAAATTCCTTCAAAAATGTCCACAAATAATGTTTCCAAACCATTAGACCCGAGTCTTCCATGAGATAAGCATTAGAAAGAATGTTGTCTTTTACCAGTGTCAAATTTGTAGATAATTGATTGAATTTGTTTTTAATTGGGAGGGGGGTTCGGATTGTTCACCAATTCAACACACAAATTTGTAACCATCTCCCAAACATGTGAAACTGTCTTAAGGGCTTTCTCTAAACTGACAGGAGTGTGACTCTAAACCCTGCCTGTTGCCTTGATGCAGGGATCCCTCTCACACTCCCCAGTCAATGTACAGGGCAACCATCATTATAGCTACTTCCTAATTAGAGTACCCACATCACCAGCAATCCTTAACACAGTCCAGGAGCATAGGCTGTGCACTAACGCTGCTGCTTAATCTACACAGGTATCAGATTAATTTATGACCATTCAAAGTCATCAATCATGCTATGAACCATTCAGCCATTTTTAATGAAAACTAACCGTTTGAAAGTTAGGGATGCTTTCTGTGTGGCTCATTTATCATTTTTTGAATGAATTATGTCAGGTAAATCAAGGCGGGAAAAAAATGATGCAATATCATTGAGAAATTCACTTGGCCTTAGTGGCTTAGAGTTTTTAACTTTTTTGTAGGTGTTGAAAGTATATACTTTGTAAAATTCTGCTTGGTAACTTTTCTTTGGCAATGCATTCAGGACCTATCTTGACATGCATATTGGGAAAAATGAGATGTTACACGTTCACATTCCAGGCACGTGAGCATGCTTAGACTAAGACAACTCGGGTACAGCACTGACAAGAAACAATGTTTCTGTTTTTGAGGTGAAAGAGGTGAAAGAGGTTACGAAAAAGCGGAAACAGATGTATAGTGGAAACATTCAACACTAAACTGAACCCACAAACAGGGGTGACCCATTCACTGTAAAGAAGAGTTTTGGGCTGAGTAGAGTTTTGACTTAGTTTAGAATTTTGTTCAAACGATGTTTTTTTTTTTAAAGCGCCCATTCAAGAAAGGTAAAAAGTTTAATTTTGTAGGGTTCAGATTGACTTGTTCATGACACGACTGATGGCGTTTGCTGGTGTCCATGTACAGAAACTTTTTCACCATTTTCTGCAGGGGATACTATGACTTTACATATGCCTTATTCATATTCATCATTGCGCACTTTTTATTTGACCTTAAAAACCTTATTGCCCAGGTTGGCACAAACAAAAATTCTTGTATAAGGACTGATTTCTTTTTCAAGCAGCAAGTTGAGTTTGACATTTATTTAAATGTTTGCAATTGGTACAACATTTTTAAAACAATATAAAAATATTCCCAAGAAGAAATGCCTAGCCACTTGATTACAATATGCACAAACAGGAATTGCTCTTTCTAAAAATGTTTTCATTTCTAGCAGAAAATTTGATAGCAAGTAAATTTTATTGAGAAAATACATTATGGACACATTCAACTTGTTTAAAACAAAACAAAACAAAAACTTTTTGAGACTTCTTGATACTGGCACTTCTAAAATTGGCCTTTTTTTTCAGAGTCATCAAATGTAAGTATTTCATTTTTAGGTATATGGGCTGGTAAATTATAACCCAGTTCAAATTGTGAAAAGCAAAGTGAATTTTACTTGTTCAGTCCAATTTCCATTCTGCCACGCTAAACATTTATTTCAGTTTAATGCATCACTTCCGCCACCTTGGTAATTTTCTTTGCATTTGTTTTTCGACCCGCGTATGAGCTAAGCTTAAGTGTGCAGCACGCATGCAAGGATAACAATGCGCTACTGTTTAAGGATTGCTGGTAATAATACATTGCATATGAGGACATAGATGGTTTGACAGCACTAGTTATTTCACCCTGGGGAGGAGAGAGAAGTGGTAATGACAAGGAGGTTTACTCCCTAATTGGTGGGATCTTGAAGCTCGGGCTCCTGATCAAGAAGCCAAGGCCCTGATCAGAGACTTGACCTTCTTGATGGCCACCTGTACAAGCTATTCCCTATGATCATGAGACATTTCATTAGCGCCCATGAATGATGAACAGAGCAAAGGCCACCAGGATGGCCAAAGTTCCAAGTCCCGTCTGCATACCATGCCAATCTTGCAGCACCAAGTTAGGCAACTAATGGATCAAAGCTACGTTGATCGTCTGTGCGCCAGCCGGCTCTTCGCGCCTCAAGAAAATGTGTTCCTTTGAGTGTGTGCTCAATCGATGGTTATGTGGAATTAATGTATGTAGATGACATTGTCTGCAAGGCTAATAATAGTATGAACTTCACCACCGGGGCTCCAAAAAGCAAGATGTGAGCCTACAGAGTCGAGCTTGATATCTCCCAAGGTCCACACAGGATCCGCCCAGCTCCCTCTACAGTTTAGGCCACTTAGGTACCCTCAGTGGACTAAATCTGTAGAGATCATTGCTGGAGGAATCTTGTGCTGGCGCCACGGACCCGGTCGATGCCAGCCTCAAGTCTGGACTACATATGCACCTTACTAATCTACACCCTGCAATGAAGCGCCTAACAGTCATCATCACCCACACACATTCCCTCCACAGAACCACCGACAACCACCCATCCAAAACAACCCAAATTCCAGAAGCACATAATAAGACGCGGCTGACTAACACAGGCAACCACAATAACCTCACTCCACCAGCTGCCATCCTTGACGGTTCAACATCGGCATACCATACAGCCAGGACCTGATACCCCGGCAAAAAAACATCCCAGTGAACCCCAACCCTGGCCACCACCCACAGGAACTGCAGAAATGCCCCATGACCACAGGTCACAGCTTGAGGAGGACATCAAGATGGGCAAGTGTCTGACCATGGTCTCAGATCTTGAGGAGAAGTCCAAGTATCAAGACACCACCAATCAGAAAGCTCCTCTCCTTGCCATCCCACCATGCTCTCTCTCGTCAACTCCCTGAAATAACTAGGTGTCCTTGTCCTCATATACAATTAGGGTACCCTCCTGGTGCACACCAAGGGTCCTGGTTTCTTCAAAAGCCTTCCACATTCACCTGCACCATCTCATATTAAAGTAGTAGGCTTGGGTGATTTCCAGTTGCCTTGGTATTCCATGATATGATATAATCACCAGCATTTTCTTCTTTTCCAATGCTGGTTTAAAATTAAACACTGCATTAATTTGTTGTTGGCTTCAAGTCTTCTGGAAGAGGAAAACATAAAATTGTGTCCTCTTTTAAGAGAGAGCTCATTTGAAATGTCCTCTCTACTAAGCGGCCTGATGAGGGCAGGCTATAACTAGCCAAGATGCAGTAGTTTTCTCCCTGACAGCAACCTGGCCACCAGTGGCCAAAGATTTTAAACCCCCCAAGCCTACCATCCAAGCTACAGTACTTTTTGTGAGACAAAAAGGCTACAGGTCTGACTTAATTGAAATCTACCTGCAACTAGAAACATACACACCCAGACACACACCTCAACACTTCATTCTACAATAGCACACTCTGTTCTTGACATGAAGTTCTTAAGTCACCCACGGTCATGAAAGTGTTCTTACCATTTACATTCAACCTCGTCAAGTTCAATGTAAAGTCTTCCACGACAGAGTAGTTGAATCAGACACTTTTGATTTTTAAAAGTGGCTCACTACTAGTATTGTTTTTTACAGCTCTAAGTAAATGTTGTTACTATTATGTATGCATTCCAATGAATTTGTTGATGCTATCTAATAAACACAATGCTCCTTTCAATTATACAAGAAAAGCTAAAAAGTACCAAATGACAATTTAACTTGGAAGTTTCTTAACAACGGTTCATGCAATATTTGATTTGAGTCAAATGCAGAGGATGGCCTCTAGAAAACCATCCTTGCCTCCACCATGCACTGTGATCAGAAACTGCTGCTACAAAGTGTCTAAATTGAAGTTTATAAGAACTTTGACATTGATCAGGTTAATTGGAATTTAGTAAGCTCAGTGGTCCAGTCAGCGAGTAAAAATGAGACCTTAATGTTTGGGCTGAGGTTCATTAGTGACAAATGGGCCAGCCCTGGATGGGCTTAAACTCCGTTTCAAAGGAGCAAAAAGGGGAACACATCAGTCTGTTGATTGGAGATTGTAGATACAGATGTTTATTTCTTCACTGCTCACATAAGAATGGCAGCAAAAGCCCTGTTTGCTCTGGACTTAATTTGGGCAAACTAACCGAGCCAATGGGTAACTTTTGGGTACCCATTTTAAGTCCAGTGCGAACAGCCCGGGTAACTTTCCTGACAGGTAACTTAACCACGCCGCGTGGGTAGTTTAACCGAGCAAAAGATTGACCAGGTCAGTTTAACCGAGCCAGAAAGTCCAGTGCGGACGTGACGTCTCGGTTAAATCTCCCATCTGGCCCAATTACCATTCGTGTTTCTTCTGTTCCCAAATTTCAATTAGGCAGTGCGTTTCAATCCACGTGGGTCCAATTTCTTTTTCTTTCGGGTAGTGCTGCTCCCGTGCCGTCGCCTTTTCTTATTCGGTTTTTCTGTTGTTTTTCAGCCATCACGGAATGAAAGTACAAGTTGACCAAAGAAATAAAACACACGACATGCACAATACAAGATGGCAACCGCATCTCTCAAGAGTTGTTTATCTGGCATTACTCAGGAGTTTGAGTTGTGCATCCATCCAGTCAAGTTGCGGTCAAAGGTTACGCAGGGTGCCCTCTCTAGTGTTTTTGGGCCAGCTCAGTTAGTTTACCCACGGTCCCGGTAATTCTACCCAAGTCAAATACACCCAAGTGCGGACGGTTGGAAAGTTAACCTGTCGGAATGTTACCCAGCGTCATGGTAAAGTTACCCAAAATATTAATCCAGTGCGACCACGGCTAAAGAAACCTACTGTGAAAGGTTGCATTTCCTACTGGGTGCCTTCACCAATAAGGTGGAAGTGACAACGGCAACTGGTTCACACCCCAGCCAAATCATCTATACTAGCGTCACATGGAACGCTGGTCCCAGTGTTACTTGGTTTTGTGAGAAAGCTTGCAAAAGCGCTGAATCTTGAGATTATATAATGGACAATTCACGCTGGTAAAATTCATCGCAAGGAATCTAGGATTTCAGGGGGTCGTGTGAAAGGGGTTTTTACCTTTGCTTCTCAACTACAAAGTATCTGATTGAGTGTGATTGTAATAGATATCTATCAGCTTGATTTCGTCTTTGGGACGTTGCATTTCCCCTTACTCATTTTAAAATTATTGTGAATAACTTTTAGTAATGAATTAGAGACTGGGTACCCGTAGTCCCAAATTCAATATTGTTCAATAGAGCAAGAAGTATTATGACACTTTTTTAAGCAATGAAAATGAAACTTGAACAGTACTTTGGAAGAAATGGAAGACTGGTTTAGTCACAAAAGCTTTGTTTTTGTTTTTAAATTGTACATCTTTTTTTTTTGGGGGGGGGCTGGGGTGTCCAACTAAATATATTTTATTATTCGCAGCCAAAAGTAAATTTTTTACACTTCTATCATTTTTTTCCTTTCAAACACCAAACTATTGACAATACTGATTGAACACATGTGTTATATTCTGCACAAACACATGCATGGTTTTTAGGTTTGGTGGAAACATTTGGACAATTAGTAATCTCTATGGTGTGGTGATAACCAGTACTTGTATGAACTTAAGTTTTCCCCAAAAGTTAGTATTTCAATTTAAAGCACAATTTCTAAATTGTCAGTTGTGCCAGTGATTTGGCCACTGTAGGCTACTGAATAAATACGCGAAACTAAACTACTTCAAAACTTAAAGAAAAAAGTAGCCTCATGGTTGGTAGGCTATGTACTAGCTTTCAAGAAATGTTCCTTCATTTTGTAAAATGAAATATTTGCCAAGTTTTCAAGAAGTTGTTCTTGTAGAGCTTGGTTTTGATTTTTTACATACAGGGAATGAATATACATTCATTTCCCTTGCCTTTCAAGTTTAGAGAAGTAAGGTCTAATTCACTCAGAATTTTGGTTAAAGGATTTCCAATTCAAAAAGTGATCCAAATAATTTGAATAAGGAGTTGGCATATAACCACTCTTCATTCCCTGATTGTGTTTTACTAAGGAAGTGGGACTGTTTACTAAACTTGATTTTGAATGGTACACGACCAGCAGAAAATTTGTTTTGGGGATAGTCTGGCATCATTGTCTGAAAAAAACAGTTTATGGTTATCATTAAAAACTTACACCGCTGACTGTCACAGTAATATGCAAATTAGAACAGCTCCAAAAACCACCCCTGTTATCCTTAATGGAACGTGCCAGAGTTTTGGGCAAATGGATGGTGCGTAAACCGCATAGTTTTGTTTCAAGACCCTAGAATTTAAGGCGTTGGCTGATCGAAAGACTGTCGAGCGCGCTAGTGCACCCCTGGTATGGAGTTTCTTTTGTTTAAGTTGGCCATGGTTATTGTGTGTAAATATTTGTATGAATGACTGTTTTGTGTGAAAGAATGTGTGAGAAGGTTTTTGGAGGAATGATAAGGTCTGACATAAAATTTTTGATCAGATCTCCTTCTGAGCGTGTGGTGAGAACATCAGAGAGAAAATGTGAGCAGAGTCCGGCATCGACGCCCTGAAGACACCTGAATTTGCAGGTTTATCGGCAGA
Source organism: Marthasterias glacialis (assembly GCA_911728455.2). Classification (NCBI taxonomy): domain Eukaryota; kingdom Metazoa; phylum Echinodermata; class Asteroidea; order Forcipulatida; family Asteriidae; genus Marthasterias; species Marthasterias glacialis. The sequence goes on from OU452230.1 coordinate 6,741,965, forward strand.
TTTTAAAAATCGGTTAAAATCTTCCCGATCACTGTTTGGCAATTTCAGTGCCAAAACTAAGTTCTTCCGGCAACATTTTTAAAGGTTTGATCCGGTACTTGACCGCCGCCACCACAACACTCAGTCTCCGCTCACCGATCAATCATCCCATCCTGTTAATAACCGTAAGTTTGTGAATTTGATTATTATTTTACCGTATTGTATTCAACGCAAAGTTGTCCAATTTTGACAATGTTTTCTGTGGAGAGATTAACGATAATTTGAAAATCATTTTTGAAAAGAATAGTTATTTAACGCAGCAGTGTAAAATGATTTGTTCATGCCTTTTTTAGAACGAAACACTGGAAAGGTTTTTGGTTATATTTTGATGATATAGATGGCCGCAAGAGAGGGTTGAAGCCACTGCTTCTAAGACTACGAGGCTTGACGTAGTTGCTAATCACCCACCGAGTGTGTTCAAGCTGAACCATTTTCCCGTCAGTGCGAAGACCGCCACAGACGGCACACATTGGGCCACCAAACACAGGCAAACAATTTCGTAAACTGAAACCTACAAGTTACTGGACTTTTGAACTGAACGAATATTTAATTGAGGATTGATTTGTGAAATTGAAATTAAAGAATTTAGGATGAATTGAAGATTTATTGAAGAATCATGAATTTATGGTTAAATTGAATAAGGATTGAACTGAAAACTGTATATTATTGAAGAACCATTGAATTTATAATCAAACATATGAAATGTATTGATTAAAGATTGAGTCGAAGGTGTTGAATATTGAAGATTGAAAGAAGAATGACTGCATTGATCATTAATCATAAGAATTGTAATAAGTGAAAGGTGTACTTCAAGACTGATTGAATTGATGAATAAGTTTTGAGTTGAGATGAAGAATTCATTGGAGATTTGTTGATACGAAGAAATACTTCAAGAGTAATGATTGAATTAATACTGAACTGATCGACTATAAGGAATTGAATCTGATTATGATGAAAGGCATGGGCCTAAGTCACATTGGGAATAGAACTGTAAATATTGTAAATAGTTGTGAAATATAATAATTGAGAGGTATTTCTTTGTCTCCTTGTCATTTCTTACTGTCTTTGGGTTTTAAAAACCAGGGTCTCCACTTTAAAAACCTGAAGTAGTGACACTGACTGATGAGAGAATTCTGTTAGTTTTCTTTTTTCAAGAGAATCCAATACAGTTGCACATCAAATCCTGGACAATCTATCCCTAATTAACTTAAAATAGCTTTGGGGTCTTAATGTAACACCATTTGGTCCTTGAAGGAGTGAAACTGTCTGAAGTGAGTTTTGGGATCTTGAGATGTGGATCTTTTTTCTTTCTTTTTTTCAATTGTTTTAAATGTATATTATTAATATTATTTAGTTAACTTGTTCCCCCAAGAAGTGAAGCTGTCTGAGGTGATAAATGTGGTGGATTTTGGAATATAATGAAAAGGATTTTATTTAGTATGTTTATATTGCTGCTCTCCTGCTATTTTCATTCACTTGATTAAAACAAACCCCTGTCCTTTACATTGTCAATGTTTCAAGAGACAGTCTCAAAGTGACCTATGAACATTACACTCAGATAAATGGCTGGGGGGGGGGGGGGTAAAACAACTGTGCTCAAAATAAAATTTTAAAAACATAAACTATTTTATCTGCTCAAAAGTTTGAATCAGGGTGCTCAGCAAACTATGTACTTCCACAAATTTTAAAAACATAAACTATTTTATCTGCTCAAAAGTTTGAATCAGGGTGCTCAGCAAACTATGTACTTCCACAAATTTGAAATGACAAATACGCTCTAGGTAGGGTTTCCAAACTGGACTGGGTGTCTGAGAGTGCCAGACACCTCTGGCATGGCTTACATGGTTTGGTTATTCGCAGTGTGTCTGCAGTCAACATGATCATGATTTTAATCAACCTTTCAAAGTATTGCTTGCTCAACAATACTATTCAAGCTAAGTTTGATTCACATTAACCCCAACAGTCCCTATTCCATGATTTGGTGCTCGATATATGGTGTACCCCCCTCCTATTGTGTCCTCATTGTGTTCTGGAAATCTCTGTAATTCTTTTGAGGATTTTAGGGGGGTGCTTCTGTACAAGAGGGGAAGAGTGTGTTAGAGAATGGGAACATTTTTGTTTTTTGTTTTTTTTTAGTGGCGCGGGGGGCCACCCTCTACCACATTATCGGGCATGGTATATAACCATCAAACTCTAAAAGCAGGTTTTGTTGGATTTTGTTGCACTGGGGACTGCATTAGTAAATTTTTAAAATTTGCTTTGGGGTCTTAATGTAACATCATTTGGTCCTTGAAGGAGTGAAACTGTCTGAAGTGAGTTTTGGGATCTTGAGATGTGGCTCATCTTCCTTTCTTTTTTACAATTGTTTTAAATCTACATATTAATCCTATTTAGTTAACTTGTTCCCCCAAGAAGTGAAGCTATCCGAGGTGATAATTGTGGTGGATTTTGGAATATAGTGAAAATGATCTTGTTAAATTCTTTAAAATATTGCTGCTCTCCTGCTATTTTCATTCACTTGATTGAAAAAACCTGTCCTTCACACTGTCAGAATTTCAAGAGACAGTCTCAAAGTAACCTACGAACATTACACTCAGATAAACAACTGGGCAGGGGTAAAACAACTGTGCTCAAAATAAAATATAAAAAAATAAACGATTTTATCTGCTTAAAAATTTGAATCAGGGTGCTCAGCAAACTATGTACTTCCACAAATTTGAAATGACAAATACGCTCCAGGTAGGGTTTCCAAACTGGACTGGGTGTCTGAGAGTGCCAGACACCTCCAGCATGGCTTACATGGTTTGATTATTCGCAGTGTCTACAGTCAACATGATCATGATTTTAATCAACCTTTCAAAGTATTGCTTGATCAACAATACTATTAAAGCTAAGTTTGATTCACATTTACCCCAACAGTCCCTATTCCATCAAACTCTAACCGCAGGTTTTGTTGAATTTTGTTGCACTGGGGACTGCATTAATAAACTGATCATGCTTTACATGGGTTCAGGCATACCACCATAATCAGAGTACCACAGTTTGGGTGTTGATTTACCCATATGGTGTTGGATTTTGTTAGAGTGGGGAAGGATCCTAGTATTTCACTCAAGGGAGTTTAATAACATAAATCAAATTGTTTTCCTCCTACTACTACTAATTGATGATAGGATATTTTTATTTGTGCTCCACAAGAAAATGTGCAATACATAGTGAACCATTTTTTTTAAAGGGCGTACACAACATTGGTAAGTCTGAAAACTATCAAATTCAATGTTCACAGATTTGCACGTGACTTGCATTGTATTAGGATGGTAGAGGTGAGAAGATGTCCCTTGGACTATTGTTGCTTGAAATGCTAAAGTTTTAGAGAAATGAGTAAAACAAAATAGTTTTGATCTTGTGAGTCCAAAACCTGATGTTTGAAAAACAGTGAAAACTTATGGCATTTCTTCACTACTTTCTTGTGACTCCAATGACCATTTGAGCTTTAATAAACTTTCACAGGTTTGTTTTTTCATGTATATGTTGGGTCACACAAAGTGCGGATATTGGTCTTTAAAAATTACCAAAGTTGTTCATGTGCTCTTAGTTTTTAATAATGATGACAAAGTGGATAAACAAATCATGGGCAAAACTAAACTACTTCAAAGCTTGAAGAAAAAAGTAGCCTCATGTTTGGTAGGCTATGTACTAGCTTCAAGAAATGTTCCTTCATTTTGTGAAATGAAATATTTGCCAAGTTTTCAAGAAGTTGTTCTTGTAGAGCTTGGTTTTGTTTTTTACATACAGGGAATGAATATACATTCATTTCCTTTGCCTATCAAATTTAGAGAAGTAGCGTCTAATTCAATCAGAATTTTGGTTAAAGAATTTCCTATTCAAAAAGTGATCAAAATAATTTGAATAAGGAGTTTAACCCCTCTTGATTGTGTTTTACCTAGGAAGTGGGAATGTTTACTAAACTTGATTTTGAATGGTACACGACCAGCAGAAAATTTGTTTTGGGGATAGTCTGGCATCGTTGTCTGAAAAAAGTTTATGGTTATCATTAAAAACTTACATCTCTGACTGATAAGAGAATTCTGTTAGTTTTCTTTTTTCAAGAGAATCCAATACAGTTGCACACCAAATCCTGGACAATCTATCCCTAATTAACTTAAAATAGCTTTGGGGTCTTAATGTAACATCATTTGGTCCTTGAAGGAGTGAAACTGTCTGAAGTGAGTTTTGGGATCTTGAGATGAATTAAGCTCATCTTTCGTTCTTTTTTTACAATTGTTTTAAGTCTACATATTAAAACTATTTAGTTAACTTGTTCCCCCAAGAAGTGAAGCTATCTGAGGTGATAATTGTGGTGGATTTTGTGAATATAGTGAAAATTATTTTGTTAAATTCTTCAAAATATTGCTGCGCTCCTGCTATTTTCATTCACTTGATTGAAAAAACCTGTCCTTCACACTGCCAATATTTCAAGAGACAGTCTCAAAGTAACCTACGAACATTACATTCATATAAACGACTTGGTGGGGGTAAAACAACTGTGCTCAAAATATAATGTAAAAAAATAAACGATTTTATCTGCTTAAAAATTTGAATCAGGGTGCTCAGCAAACTATGTACTTCCACAAATTTGAAATGACAAATACGCTCTAGGTAGGGTTTCCAAACTGGACTGGGTGTATGAGAGTGCCAGACACCTCCAGCATGGCTTACATGGTTTGATTATTCGCAGTGTGTCTGCAGTCAACATGATCATGATTTTAATCAACCTTTCAAAGTATTGCTTGCTCAACAATACTATTAAAGCTAAGTTTGATTCACATTAACCCCAACAGTCCCTATTCCATGATTTGGTGCTCGATATGTGGTGTACCCCCTCCTATTGTGTCTTCTGGAAATCTCTGTAATTCTTTTGAGGATTTTAAGGGGAGGTGCTTCTGTACAAGAGGGGAAGAGTGTGTTACAGAATGGGAACATTTTTTTTTTTTTTTTTTTTTAGTGGCGCGGGGGGCCACCCTCTACCACATTATCGGGCATGGTATATAACCATCAAACTCTAAAGCAGGTTTTGTTGGATTTTGTTGCACTGGGGACTGCATTAATAAATTTTTAAAATTTGCTTTGGGGTCTTAATGTTAAACCATTTGGTCCCTGAAGGAGTGAAACTGTCTGAAGTGAGTTTTGGGATCTTGAGATGTGGCTCATCTTTCTTTCTTTTTTACAATTGTTTTAAATCTACATATTAATACTATTTAGTTAACTTGTTCCCCCAAGAAGTGAAGCTATCTGAGGTGATAATTGTGGTGGATTTTAGAATATAGTGAATATGATTTTGTTAAATTCTTTAAAATATTGCTGCTCTCCTGCTATTTTCATTCACTTGATTGAAAAAAACTGTCCTTCACACTGTTAATATTTCAAGAGACAGTCTAAAAGTAACCTAAGAACATTACCCACAGATAAACGACTGGGCGGGGGTAAAACAACTGTGCTCAAAATATAATATAAAAAAATAAACGATTTTATCTGCTTAAAAATTTGAATCAGGGTGCTCAGCAAATTATGTACTTCCACAAATTTGAAATGACAAATACGCTCCAGGTAGGGTTTCCAAACTGGACTGGGTGTCTGAGAGTGCCAGACACCTCTGGCACAGCTTACATGGTTTGATTATTCGCAGTGTGTCTGTAGTCAACATGATCATGATTTTACTCAACCTTTCAAAGTATTGCTTGATCAACAACACTATTAAAGCTAAGTTTGATTCACATTAACCCCAACAGTCCCTATTCCATGATTTGGTGCTCGATATGTGGTGTACCCCCCTCCTATTGTGTCTTCTGGAAATCTCTGTAATTCTTTTGAGGATTTTAGGGAGGTGCTTCTGTACAAGAGGGGAAGAGTGTATTAGAGAATGGGAACATTTTTTTTCTTCATTTTTTTGGGGGGGCCCATCTACCACATTTTGGGCATGGTATATATTCCATCAAACTCTGAAAGGGGGTTTTGTTGGATTTTGTTGCACTGGGGACTGCATCAGTAAACTGATTGTGCTTTACATGGGTTCAGGCATACCACCATAATCAGAGTACCACAGTTTGGGTGTTGATTTACCCATATGGTGTTGGATTTTGTTAGAGTGGGGAAGGATCCAAGTATTTCACTCAAGGGAGTTTAATAACATAAATCAAATTGTTTTCCTCCTACTACTATGTACTAATTGATGATAGGATATTTTTATTTGTGATCCACAAGAAAATGTGCAATACATTGTGAACCTTTTTTTTAAAGGGCGTACACAGCATTGGTTAAGTCTGAAAACTATCAAATTCAATGTTCACAGATTTGCACGTGACTTGCATTGTATTAGGATGGTAGGGGTGAGAACATGTCCCTTGGACTATTGTTGCTTGAAATGCTAAAGTTTTTGAGAAATCAGTAAAACAAAATAGTTTTGATCTTGTGAGTCCAAAACCTGATGTTTGAAAAACAATGAAAACTTATGGCTTTTCTTCACTACTTTCTTGTGACTCCGATGACCATTTGAGCTTTAATAAACTTTCACAGGTTAGTTTTTTCAAGTATATGTTGGGTCACACAAAGTGCCGATATTGGTCTTTAAAAATTACCAAAGTTGTCCATGAGCTCTTAGTTTATAATAATGATGACAAAGTGGATAAACAAATCATGGGCAAAACTAAACTAATTCAAAGCTTGAAGAAAAAAGTAGCCTCATGGTTGGTAGGCTATGTACTAGCTTTCAAGAAATGTTCCTTCATTTTGTGAAATGAAATATTTGCCAAGTTTTCAAGAAGTTGTTCTTGTAGAGCTTGGTTTTGATTTTTAACATACAGGGAATGAATATACATTCATTTCCTTTGCCTTTCAAGTTTAGAGAAGTAAGGTCTAATTCACTCAGAATTTTGGTTAAAGAATTTCCAATTCAAAAAGTGATCCAAATAATTTGAATAAGGAGTTGGCATATAACCACTCTTCATTGCCTGATTGTGTTTTACCTAGGAAGTGGGATCGTTTACTAAACTTGATTTCGAATGGTACACAACCAGCAGAAAATTTGTTTTAGGGATAGTCTGGCATCGTTGTCTGAAAAAACAGTTTATGGTTATCATTAAAAACTTACACCACTGACTGATGAGAGAATTCTGTTAATTTTCTTTTTTCAAGAGAATCCAATACAGTTGCACATCAAATCCTGGACAATCTATCCCTAATTAACTTAAAATAGCTTTGGGGTCTTAATGTAACACCATTTGGTCCTTGAAGGAGTGAAACTGTCTGAAGTGAGTTTTGGGATCTTGAGATGTGGCTCATCTTTCTTTGTTTTTTTTACAATTGTTTTAAATCTACATATTAATCCTATTCAGTTAACTTGTTCCCCCAAGACGTGAAGCTGTCTGAGGTGATAATTGTGCTGGATTTTGGAATATAGTGAAAATGATTTTGTTAAATTCTTTAAAATATTGCTGCCCTCCTGCTATTTTCATTCACTTGATTGAAAAATCCTGTCCTTCACACTGTCAATATTTCAAGAGACAGTCTCTAAGTAACCTACGAACATTACATTCAGATAAACGACTGGGCAGGGGTAAAACAACTGTGCTCAGAATACAATATTAAAAAAAAAAAAAAATTTATCTGCTTAAAAATTTGAATCAGGGTGCTCAGCAAACTATGTACTTCCACAAATTTGAAATGACAAATACGCTCTAGGAAGGGTTTCCAAACTGGACTGGGTGTCTGAGAGTGCCAGACACCTCTGGCATGGCTTACATGGTTTGATTATTCGCAGTGTGTCTGCAGTCAACATGATCATGATTTCAATCAACCTTTCAAAGTATTGCTCGATCAACAATACTATTAAAGCTAAGTTTGATTCACATTAACCCCAACAGTCCCTATTCCATGATTTGGTGCTCGATATATGGTGTACCTCCCTTCTATTGTGTCTTCATTGTGTTCTGGAAATCTCTGTAATTCTTTTGAGGATTTTAGGGAGGTGCTTCTGTACAAGAGGGGAAGAGTGTGTTAGAGAATGGGAAATTTTTTTCTTCTTTTTTTTTGGGGGGGGGGGGCTCCCTCTACCACATATTGGGCATAGTATATATTCCATCAAAGTCTGAAAGCTGGTTTTGTTGGATTTTGTTGCACCGGGGACTGCATCAGTAAACTGATTGTGCTTTACATGGGTTCAGGCATACCACCATAATCAGAGTACCACAGTTTGGGTGTTGATTTACCCATATGGTGTTGGATTTTGTTAGAGTGAGGAAGGATCCAAGTATTTCACTCAAGGGAGTTTAATAACATAAATCAAATTGTTTTCCTCCTACTACTACTAATTAATGATAGGATATTTTTATTTGTGATCCACAAGAAAATGTGCAATACATAGTGAACCATTTTTTAAAGGGCGTACACAACATTGGTGAGTCTGAAAACTATCAAATTCAATGTTCACAGATTTGCACGTGACTTGCATTGTATTAGGATGGTAGGGGTGAGAACATGTCCCTTGGACTGTTGTTGCTTGAAATGCTAAAGTTTTTTAGAAATGAGTAAAACAAAATACTTTTGATCTTGTGAGTCCAAAACCTGATGTTTGAAAAACAATGAAAACTTATGGCTTTTCTTCACTACTTTCTTGTGACTCCGGTGACCATTTGAGCTTTAATAAACTTTCACAGGTTAGTTTTTTCAAGTATATGTTGGGTCACACATAGTGCCGATATTGGTCTTTACAAATTACCAAAGTTGTCCATGAGCTCTAAGTTTTTAATAATGATGACAAAGTGGATAAACAAATCAAGGGCAAAACTAAACTAATTCAAAGCTTGAAGAAAAAAGTAGCCTCATGGTTGGTAGGCTATGTACTAGCTTTCAAGAAATGTTCCTTCATTTTGTAAAATGAAATATTTGCCAAGTTTTCAAGAAGTTGTTCTTGTAGAGCTTGGTTTTGATTTTTTACATACAGGGAATGAATATACATTCATTTCCCTTGCCTTTCAAGTTTAGAGAAGTAAGGTCTAATTCAATCAGAATTTTGGTTAAAGAATTTCCAATCAAAAAGTGATCCAAATAATTTGAATAAGGAGTTGGCATATAACCACTCTTCATTCCCTGATTGTGTTTTACCTTGGAAGTGGGATTGTTTACTAAACTTGATTTTGAATGGTACACGACCAGCAGAAAATTTGTTTTAGGGATAGTCTGGCATCGTTGTCTGAAAAAAACAGTTTATGGTTAGCATTAAAAACTTACACCACTGACTGATGAGAGAATTCTGTTAATTGTCTTTTTTCAAGAGAATCCAATACAGTTGCACATCAAATCCTGGACAATCTATCCCTAATTAACTTAAAATAGCTTTGGGGTCTTAATGTAACATCATTTGGTCCTTGAAGGAGTGAAACTGTCTGAAGTGAGTTTTGGGACCTTGAGATGTGGCTCATCTTTCTTTGTTTTTTTTACAATTGTTTTAAGTCTAGATATTAATCCTATTTAGTTAACTTGTTCTCCCAAGAAGTGAAGCTGTCTGAGGTGATAATTGTGGTGGATTTTGGAATATAGTGAAAATGATTTTTTTTTAATTCTTTAAAATATTGCTGCTCTCCTGCTATTTTCATTCATTTGATTGAAAAAACCTGTCCTTCACACTGTCAATATTTCAAGAGACAGTCTCAAAGTAACCTACGAACATTACATTCAGATAAACGACTGGGCGGGGGTAAAACAACAGTGCTCAAAATATAATATAAAAAAAATTAACAATTTTATCTGCTTAAAAATTTGAATCAGGGTGCTCAGCAAACTATGTACTTCCACAAATTTGAAATGACAAATACGCTCCAGGTAGGGTTTCCAAACTGGACTGGGTGTATGAGAGTGCCAGACACCTCCAGCATGGCTTACATGGTTTGGTTATTCGCAGTGTGTCTGCAGTCAACATGATCATGATTTTAATCAACCTTTCAAAGTATTGCTTGATCAACAATACTATTAAAGCTAAGTTTGATTCACATTAACCCCAACAGTCCCTATCCCATGATTTGGTGCTCGATATGTGGTGTACCACCCTCCTATTGCGTCTTCTGGAAATCTCTGTAATTCTTTTGAGGATTTTAGGGGGGGTGCTTCTGTACAAGAGGGGAAGAGTGTGTTAGAGAATGGGAACATTTTTTTTTTGTTTTTTTTGAGTGGGGGGGGGGGGGGCTCCCTCTACCACATTATCGGGCATGGTATATAACCATCAAACTCTAAAAGCAGGTTTTGTTGGATTTTGTTGCACTGGGGACTGCATTAGGAAATTTTTAAAATTTGCTTTGGGGTCTTAATGTTACACCATTTGGTCCTTGAAGGAGTGAAACTGTCTGAAGTGAGTTTTGGGATCTTGAGATGTAGCTCATCTTTCTTTCTTTTTTACAATTGTTTTAAATCTACATATTAATACTATTTAGTTAACTTGTTCCCCAAGAAGTGAAGCTATCTGAGGTGATAATTGTGGTGGATTTTGGAATATAGTGAATATGATTTTGTTAAAATTCTTTAAAATATTGCTGCTCTCCTGCTATTTTCATTCACTTGATTGAAAAAAAATGTCCTTCACACTGTCAATATTTCAAGAGACAGTCTAAAAGTAACCTAAGAACATTAACCACAGATAAACGACTGGGCGGGGGTAAAACAACTGTGCTCAAAATATATATAAAAAAATAAACGATTTTATCTGCTTAAAAATTTGATTCAGGGTGCTCAGCAAACTTTGTACTTCCACAAATTTGAAATGACAAGAACGTTCCAGGTAGGGTTTCCAAACTGGAGCAGGTGTCTGAGAGTGCCAGACACCTCTGGCATGGCTTACATGGTTTGATTATTCGCAGTGTCTGCAGTCAACATGATCATGATTTTAATCAACCTTTCAAAGTATTGCTTGATCAACAATACTATTAAAGCTAAGTTTGATTCACATTAACTGATTGAATTGATGAATAAGTTTTGAGTTGAGATGAAGAATTCATTGGAGATTTGTTGATACGAAGAAATACTTCAAGAGTAAAGATTGAATTAATACTGAACTGATCGATTATAAGCAATTGAATCTGATTATGATGAAAGGCATGGGCCTAAGTCACATTGAGAATAGAACTGTAAATATTGTAAATAGTTGTGAAATATAATAATTGAGAGGTATTTCTTTGTCTCCTTGTCATTTCTTTCTGTCTTTGGGTTTTAAAAACCGGGGTCTCCACTTTAAAAACCTGAAGTGGTGACACTGACTGATGAGAGAATTCTGTTAGTTTTCTTTTTTCAAGAGAATCCAATACAGTTGCACATCAAATCCTGGACAATCTATCCCTAATTAACTTAAAATAGCTTTGGGGTCTTAATGTAACACCATTAAGTCCTTGAAGGAGTGAAACTGTCTGAAGTGAGTTTTGGGATCTTGAGATGTCGATCTTTTTTTCTTTTTTTTTCAATTGTTTTAAATGTATATTATTAATATTATTTAGTTTACTTGTTCCCCCAAGAAGTGAAGCTGTCTGAGGTGATAAATGTGGTGGATTTTGGAATATAATGAAAAGGATTTTATTTAGTATGTTTATATTGCTGCTCTCCTGCTATTTTCATTCACTTGATTAAAAAAAAACCCTGTCCTTTACATTGTCAATATTTCAAGAGACAGTCTCAAAGTGACCTATGAACATTACACTCAGATAAATGGCTGGGGGGGGGGGTAAAACAACTGTGCTTAAAATAAAATTTTAAAAACATAAACTATTTTATCTGCTCAAAAGTTTGAATCAGGGTGTTCAGCAAACTATGTACTTCCACAAATTTGAAATGACAAATACGTTCTAGGTAGGGTTTCCAAACTGGATCGGGTGTCTGAGAGTGCCAGACACCTCCGGCATGGCTTACATGGTTTGATTATTCGCAGTGTGTCTGCAGTCAACATAATGATGATTTTAATCAACCTTTCAAAGTATTGCTTGCTCAACAATACTATTAAAGCTAAGTTTGATTCACATTAACCCCAACAGTCCCTATTCCATGATTTGGTGCTCGATATGTGGTGTACCACCCTCCTATTGTGTCTTCATTGTGTTTTGGAAATCTCTGTAATTCTTTTGAGGATTTTAGGGAGGTACTTCTGTACAAGAGGGGAAGAGTGTATTTGTGAATGGGCCATTTTTTTCTTCTTTTTTAGGGGGTGGCCTCCCTCTACCACATATCGGGCATGGTATATATTCCATCAAACTCTGAAAGCAGGTTTTGTTGGATTTTGTTGCACCGGGAACTGCATCAGTAAACTGATTGTGCTTTACATGGGTTCAGGCATACCACTATAATCAGAGTACCACAGTTTGGGTGTTGATTTACCCATATGGTGTTGGATTTTGTTAGAGTGAGGAAGGATCCAAGTATTTCACTCAAGGGAGTTTAATAACATAAATCAAATTGTTTTCCTCCTACTACTACTAATTGATGATAAGATATTTTTATTTGTGATCCACAAGAAAATGTGCAATACATTGTGAACCTTTTTTTTAAAGGGCGTACACAACATTGTTAAGTCTGAAAACTATCAAATTCAATGTTCACAGATTTGCACGTGACTTGCACTGTATTAGGATGGCAGGGGTGAGAAAATGTCCCTTGGACTATTGTTGCTTGAAATGCTAAAGTTTTTGAGAAATCAGTAAAACAAAATAGTTTTGATCTTGTGAGTCCAAAACCTGATGTTTGAAAAACAGTGAAAATTTATGGCATTTCTTCACTACTTTCTTGTGACTCCGATGACCATTTGAGCTTTAATAAACTTTCACAGGTTTGTTTTTTCATGTATATGTTGGGTCACACAAAGTGCGGATATTGGTCTTTAAAAACTACCAAAGTTGTCCATGTGCTCTAAGTTTTTAATAATGATGACAAAGTGGATAAACAAATCATGGGCAAAACTAAACTACTTCAAAGCTTGAAGAAAAAAGTAGCCTCATGGTTGGTAGGCTATGTACTAGCTTTCAAGAAATGTTCCTTCATTTTGTGAAATGAAATATTTGCCAAGTTTTCAAGAAGTTGTTCTTATAGAGCTTGGTTTTGTTTTTTACATACAGGGAATGAATATACATTCATTTCCTTTGCCTTTCAAGTTTAGAGAAGTAAGGTCTACTTCAATCAGAATTTTGGTTAAAGAGTTTCCAATTCAAAAAGTGATCCAAATAATTTGAATAAGGAGTTGGCATAAAACCACTCTTCATTCCCTGATTGTGTTTTACCTAGGAAGTGGGACTGTTTACTAAACTTGATTTTGAATGGTACACGACCAGCAGAAAATTTGTTTTGGGGATAGTCTGGCATCGTTGTCTGAAAAAAACAGTTTATGGTTATCATTAAAACTTACATCTCTGACTGATGAGAGAATTCTGTTAATTGTCTTTTTTTCAAGAGAATCCAATACTGTTGCACATCAAATCCTTGTCAATCTATCCCTAATCAACTTAAAATAGCTTTGGGGTCTTAATGTAACATCATTTGGTCCTTGAAGGAGTGAAACTGTCTGAAGTGAGTTTTGGGATCTTGAGATGTGGCTCATCTTTCTTTGTTTTTTTTTTACAATTGTTTTAAATCTACATATTAATACTATTTAGTTAACTTGTTCCCCCAAGAAGTGAAGCTGTCTGAGGTGATAATTGTGGTGGATTGTGGAATATAGTGAAAATGACTTTGTTAAATTCTTTAAAATATTGCTGCTCTCCTGCTATTTTCATTCACTTGATTGAAAAAACCTGTCCTTCACACTGTCAGTATTTCAAAAGACAGTCTCAAAGTAACCTACGAACATTACATTCAGATAAACGACTGGGCAGGGGTAAAACAACTGTGCTCAAAATATAGTATAAAAAAATAAACGATTTTATCTGCTTAAAAATTTGAATCAGGGTGCTCAGCAAACTATGTACTTCCACAAATTTGAAATGACAAATACGCTCCAGGTAGGGTTTCCAAACTGGATCAGGTGTCTGAGAGTGCCAGACACCTCTGGCATGGCTTACATGGTTTGATTATTCGCAGTGTGTCTGCAGTCAACATGATCATGATTTTAATCAACCTTTCAAAGTATTGCTTGATCAACAATACTAAATTTGATTCACATTAACCCAAACAGTCCCTATTCCATGATTTGGTGCTCGATATGTGGTATACCCCCCTCCTATTGTGTCTTCATTGTGTTCCGGAAATCTCTGTTATTCTTTTGAGGATTTTAGGGGGGTGCTTCTGTACATGGAAAGAGTGTATTAGAGAATGGGAACATTTTTTTTTTTTTTTCTTTTTTGGGGGGGCCTCCCTCTACCACAAATCGGGCATGGTATATATTCCATCAAACTCTGAAAGCGGGTTTTGTTGGATTTTGTTGCACTGGTGACTGCATCAGTAAACTGAATGTGCTTTACATGGGTTCAGGCATACCACCATAATCAGAGTACCACAGTTTGGGTGTTGAGTTACCCATATGGTGTTGGATTTTGTTAGAGTGAGGAAGGATCCTAGTATTTCACTCAAGGGAGTTTAATAACATAAATCAAATTGTTTTCCTCTTACTACTTCTAATTGATGATAGGATATTTTTATTTGTGATCCACAAGAAAATGTGCAATACATAGTGAACCATTTTTTTAAAGGGTGTACACAACATTAGTAAGTCTGAAAACTATCAAATTCAATGTTCACAGATTTGCACGTGACTTGCATTGTATTAGGATTGTAGGGGTGAGAAAATGTCCCTTGGACTATTGTTGCTTGAAATGCTAAAGTTTTTGAGAAATGAGTAAAACAAAATAGTTTTGATCTTGTGAGTCCAAAACCTGATGTTTGAAAAACAGTGAAAATTTATGGCATTTCTTCACTACTTTCTTGTGACTCAGATGACCATTTGAGCTTAATAAACTTTCACAGGTTTGTTGTTTCATGTATATGTTGGGTCACACAAAGTGCGGATATTGGTCTTTAAAAACTACCAAAGTTGTCCATGTGCTCTAAGTTTTTAATAATGATGACAAAGTGGATAAACTTTTATAAGAAAATGAGTTCCTCCAAATTGCTCCTGCTGAATTTTGACTGTGCTCACTAAAATTCATTTATTGCTTTTTTTCTATTAACTTTTGTCAATAAAAATTTCAATTACAATTCTGATCCAATTCTCCACATGGTCATCCTACAGCTGTTTATAATTTCAGTTGTGCTAACTATTTAGTTTGAGAAAACAAACAATGGTGACATATTTTGTTTTGGATTTTGTAAAATGACTTCATTGATGTTTGTGTTAAATATCTCTATGCCAGGCAAGAAAAAATAATAATTGGGATGGTGTTTTTTTTTTCAATCATTGGCTGCATGAAGTTCAGGTATACACACAGACACTATACTAGTTCATGTTTTCAAATGTTCTGAATGTTGTATTGAGAATTTTATTACTTCAACAAATTAAAAATATACAGGTCATACAAAGTAGTCCATGGCCACAATTTAAAATGGTTACACTCCCAAAGAGAAATTGTTTCCATTTTATCAACTAACACATACAACATAATGATTGACAAAATTATTTTAAATGTTTTACTAATTCACCGATGTGCGTTAAGCACTGTACTTGCCCGAGTCCCGTGGAAAAAAAATCAACAGGCATATTACTCGGGTGGGATTCGAACCCACACCATTCCATTCTACTAGAGCACATTTTTTACCACTAGACCTCCAAGCTTGCCGGTAGCTAGAAGCAGTTCGAATCCTATTATTTTCTAGCAGAGGGTCCATGGTAATAACATCTATTAAAACCTATTTTTGTGTCATAACAAAATAATAAACAAGCACAGCATTATGCATCTTCCTTTTCACATTGTTTTTGTCCTTATGGTCGTTCCAGACTTGTCACAAACTGAACGTCTTAAGTGAGGCTCATTTTAATTGAATGGTGTGAACAAACTCTAAAATAATCATTCAATAACAAACTCATATCGCAAGAAATTGCTTCAAAAGGATACCCAGATATGTAGCTATGAATTTCACATCCGCATTCCACAAGCCAAACGTGAAATCTTGTTGAAAGAGACGACAACTTCTCTACAATATTGGTGTCTTGCTGCTAGTGACGCGGTGCCATGTTGGATTTTATTTCAGCTATGATTTTACACAGTTGTTACCCACCGATCACTTCTAACTATACAGAGTCACTGTGTTGCTGGTTGGTTTCGAAGACCAAATCTGCATATGAAGTAAAGGCTTTTGTGTTTTAGGGGCGGTCCTTGGAATGGAATTGTAACAATTGCGTCATTAGTAAAGCTTCACAGAGAAAAGGACTAAACCAGCTGACAGAACAACCATCTGAATCACACACACTTGCAGCTGGAGTCATTAGCGGCAGAATGCTATTATTTGGCCGTGTCTGAATTGATGGCTTCGGCAGTGGCTACGGCCGGAACGCCAACAAGTCCTATTCTTCAACGTTGCATTTCTGAAGCCAGCAGCCATAGCCGTAGCCGAAGTCGCTTCATTTATGCAGGCCATGTAGGAATGTACACCGGCGGTGAAGGGGGATTCCATGTCGTAGCCGGGGGTGGGAATTTCCCAAACGACATCGCAAAACAGGTTCTTGGACCTTTTTTATCCTCGGAAACAAAAAATGTGAAGAGAAATAATAACGGACAATGCTTGACGTGAGTTTTACAAAAAGTTAGGTGATCGGGAATACATAATAATGGTTCGTAAAAATAAATCATTCCAGTACAAGTCATGTACCTGAATATTCCATAATTACAACACACCTCTTGCTGGTTTTTATAACAATAAGGGTACCAGTTGTTTTTATGAATCAATATTTTTGCATTGGTTATGAAAGAGCCTATAACGCCAATAAATAAAAACACATGTTTACTACAAGTTAATGCAAATTATGTTGACTTTATTCAGTTGTACTTCTTTGACATTTGGTGCTCGATATGTGGCAGGGTGTACCCCCCCCCCTCCTGTGTGTCTTTGTGTTCTGGGAATCCAAGGATTTTTTTTTTTTTTTTTGAGGATTTTAGGGGGTACTTCTGTACAAGAGTGGAAGAGTGTGTTAGAGTACGGGAACATTTGGGGGACTCCCTCTGCCACAAATCGGGCATGATATATTTTTTGAAACCCCTGTAGTCCACTGGGCGAGGCCCCAAAATATCACTTTTCAAAAGAAATAAGGGGTTTGGTGGTAAAATCTCACAGGTTGATTTCGGCTACGAAAAACCCTATGGAGACGCGTAGGTCTGACCTTTGCGTTACAGCTCGTCCCAGACAGGACTTGTCCTAGTTAGAGTTTAGTTTTTCAATCATGGGAGAAGCTCTTCAGATTACAATTACTGTGCAGTTGTACGCAATTTATCCTAGTTCTGCACATTTATTCAAAACAACTGTCAGACACTTCTACAGATGTTACAATTAGTGACGTGTCTAGTTATGCACAGTTTATCGTTGTCAAACTTAAGGGTTTGTGTGAATTACAAAACACAGCTTATAAACCTATTTTGTGAAAAGCATACGTACATCAGTTTTTGCTCACACGCAAATTTGACTACCTTGGATGATACATTTCATGTGAAGTTATACACAGTTATCATGGTTAAACTTAGGTTTTGAGCGCACTATGAGATACCGATTGTAAACCGATTCTGTGGGGGAAATGTATCCCTTTTTACTCGCATTTAAATTATTAATGAATTTGTTATCTCAAACCGTGCACTGGCTTCTTATGGGATAACCTTAATGCGTAGTTATACACAGAATGTATTACAGTTGATTTTAAGGTTCTGTAAGAATTATAGAAACACTACTTGTAAACCGGTTCTGTGAAAAACATAGTACGTCAGCTTTTGATCGCATTTGACTGTTACTAGTTATTTCTTATTAATAAATATATGTTCATAAACCAAGGGATTTTAACACTGACAACAAGTTACTTGCACCGTCCCGAACGTTCCCGTCTTTTGCGTTCTCTCACTTTCACCTACAGTGTCTCTTAAATAATCTATCTCGAATACCTGATTGGGTGGCAACTGTGGTACCCCCTGCCTTTAGACTGCACTCCGAACTATGACATCGTCCACAACCGGACGAAGGGCATCTCGTACAACCATTCTGACACGGGTGTAATTGACATTGGCTGGTTAGCCTCTCTCAGCTTATAACCTCCTCTTACTTAAGATAAACTACGCAATAGAAACGAATCTGCAGTTTGAACCTGTACTAGCGATATATATTTCTTAAGCATTTCTACCGGACAATATTGAGTATAAGAATTAGGCCTACTGATGACAACAGACCTTCCTTCATGATAAATATCTGTTTCACAGGGTGGAAAAAAACAGTTTTAAACCTTGCTGAGTAAATGTGCTGTGATTTAATCGCATGGATGAAAGTTCCTTGAAGAAACCCTGTATAAGCTATAAGACATATTGCTACTGTCCTTAAACTCATTAGGTCTATTGTGAGTGCAGAAGATTGCTTTGTGTATCGATCATGTCTCTCAAGACAGACAAAGTTATTGGTTCTTTTTTCTCTATAGGTTTTGAAAGTGATCTTCTGAGACCCTCATCAGCAGTAAGTTTTATTTGGGGCATCTAAGTAGGGTGCTATGCATGAACTGCATGCATAAACGGCTGAGATAGATACAATGTCATGTTATGGTAGGGATCTGCCTCAATGGGTTTCATTATTGTAATTCGTTGCCCACACTGACCATTATTTTATTGAATGCAGCCGAATATGACTTAACTGTGGAATCTGCTCGAGACTTCAGAATAATTTTCGGTAGTTGTTCGGCAAGTTCTTTCAGGTCCTTGCTTGTATCATGTCGCTTTTCATTCCATATTCCGCTGTCGAAGATTATCTATATGTTAATTAGCACAGAAAAAACAACACATTTTGATGTTTATAGCAGTTATAATTTATCTACTCTAATCTGAAATGTTGTCAATAAATTTAATATTTTCTTTTCTGTATGGAATAAATATTCCAGAATCACTGGGAAGTTCGTAAACTTCTAACACTCTTTTTGGATTAGAACCATCTGGAAATGAGCATCGGCCAAGAAGCGGGCCGAGTACCAGCATGGGCAAATCAATGTCCCAACACTCTTTGTATTTTCCATGTGCTCCAGAACTCTGGATGTCAATGAGATCGGAGTTGCGACCAAATTGTCTTCCAGTTGACCGTTGTTGTGGCACGACAGCCGACTGCCTAAAACCAGGCACCCTATGAAGGTTAAAGTTGGTCGGAAATTTGACATGAGGATAAAAAGTTTAAAAACTTAGCTGATACTTGCAGATTAAATTCGAACTGTCTATGATTCCAACTTGACGTCGGTTGAGTCCTTTTTTAGCTTCTGTGTCATCGATGACGTAGTTTTTGAATGTAGGTCCAAAACTTCCGTTTTGGTGTAGCTTAAATGTTGTTCAAAGACGTAGGAGAAGTCTGCTAGCATAGCCCTTGTGTCGTCCTTGGTGGCTGGTTGGTCATCGCCGGCATGTTGTTCGTTGTGGGGTTAACGTGTATTTGACACTGTAAGAAAATTGGAGAGGATTTTTTCTTAGAAAGCTGCGTCTCTTGTGCCGGAGCATGAAGTGAAGACCTCTGAAAACCCCGCCCATACCTGAAAATACCTTGCATTCCACAGCACGCCCTTAGCCTCAAAGACGTAGAAGTCTGCTAGCATGCCCCTGATGTCGTCCTTGGTCTTGGTGGCTGGTTGGTCATCGCCGGGCATGTTGTGTTAACATGTATTTGATAGTGTAAGAAATTAGGGAGGCTTGTATTTTTAAATAATTTTATATAAAGCTGCGTCTCTCGTGCCGTACCAACATGAAGTGAAGACCTCTGAAAACCCCGCCCGTAACTGAAAATACCTTGCATTCCACAGAACGCCCTCAACCTTAATGCGTGTCCATGTTCCGTGAAGAAAACTTCAATATGTTCCCATTCGCACATGGTAGCTCAACCGACCATATTGTGTGTTTTGTTGTCATTTAGCCTTTGAGAAAGACTCTGCTAGACTCGAAATGTGAGGCTATTAACAATTTTTTGCTTCTTTGCTTTTTGCTAGAAAGTGGCGTCTTTTAGCGACTAATTAGGTACTATTTGGTAAGCCGAATTAGTCGCCTTCAAAATTAAGTGTGCCCAGTGATATGGTCTGTAGGATTATGAATAGAATTCCATCTTTTTTGCAGCATGAAGAGTACATTTACTTTACAGAGTAGAGAGTGCAGTCATAATAAATACTCATTTTTGTGTTATTTTACACTATATTATAGTTGTATTATGTAGTGGATAATGAGTTCTAAATAGTAGCGGCTAATATTAACTCACCAAATAATGAGCCAAATAACCTATATCCACTTTGAAGTATGCTCAATGATATTAAAAAATTGGACTAGCCAATACAGAAAATTTATATAAAAAAATCGTTCAAAAGAATGAGAGGAAGAAATTTCACCACCTTGAACGGCTTGGATTCTAATTTTCATGAATACGCGGCTGGCCGACCTCAGGCCGTGTCCGAATTGACGGCTTCGGCAGTGGCTATGGCCAGATCGGAAGAAAAGTCCTATTCTTCAACGTTGTCGTTGCAGCCAACAGCTGTAGCCATAGCCGAAGTCGTTTAATTCGGACACGGCCGTATAGTTTGGTCCATCAAGCTGTAGCCGTAAATTCGAACTTCCAGCTGTGTATTCCAGCTGCATATTCACTACCGCATATCCCCCACCTACCCACAGGGTGAAGGGCGGGTTATTAACAAAATGGGCGTAATAAAGACCAAGGCCGTGTCCGAATTTGCAGCTATGGCTACGGTTGCGGCTGTTGCCAAGGGTGTTGCTGAGGACATTTTATAATTTCAATGCACGGGTGATCCAGTGGTCAGCCGTATCCATAACCGTCAATTCGGACGCGGCCTAATAATCCATGTCGGTATCTCAATCCAGTATTGCTACGTAATTAAGGCCCTTTCCAATCCACGGCTTCGGCTTTGGATTCGGCTTCAGGCTCTGTCCTCTCGTCTGAAGCCCTGAGCGCGTCCGCAAAGCACGCGCAATCATAGTGTCACAACAACCGCGGGGCCAAGCTAGCCTCAGCCGAATCTGGAGCCGAAGCCGTGGATTCGAAAGGGCCCAAGTTAACTTGAATGCCTCTTTTCATCCGTTTTGTTAATTTTTTTTCAGGCAAATCCACTTTAATTTGTACATTATGACAAATGCTCAAGTTTCTGAATTTGAATGTGGGGAAGTCTTGCATTCTTATCAAAATATGAAAGGTGCGCTGGGTCAAGTCAAACAAAGTGGCATTAGTGAGGATGCCTGCTTCATTTTAGAGCAATCAATCGAAAAACTTGAAAATTAGCCAAATTAAAAAAAAATAAAAATCGTAAGGGGTAAGTGTAGCATTTTTTTAATTAAATTTGGGCCAATTATTAAGGTGCGATATTACGCTCTATAATGATGAAGTGCGTACTAGTGATACCTTTCTATTTAACTTGACGCACGATATTTGTATTTTATGTGGGGGTGGGAATATGAGCCAAATAACATATGTCCACTTTGAAGTATGCTCAATGATATTAAAAAATTGTACTAGCCAATACAGAAAATTTATTTTAAAAAATCGTTCAAAAGAATGAGAGGAAGAAATTTCACCACCTTGAACGGCTTCGATTCTAATTTTCATGAATACGCGGCTGGCCGGCCTCAGGCCGTGTCCGAATTGACGGCTTCGGCAGTGGCTATGGCCAGATCGGATGAAAAGTCCTATTCTTCAACGTTGTCGTTGCAGCCAAAAGCCGTAGCCATAGCCGAAGTCGTTTAATTCGGACACGGCCGTATAGTTTGATCCACCAAGCTGTAGCCGTAAATTCGAACTTTCAGCTGTGTATTCCAGCTGCATATTCACTACCGCATATTTCCGCAACCCCCCCCCCCCCCACCCCAGGGCGAAGGCGGGTAATTAAGAAATGGGCGTAATAAAGACTAAGGCCGTGTCCGAATTGGCAGCTACGGCTACGGCTACGGTTGTTGCCAAGGGTGTTGCTAAGGACTTTTTATACTGCCATTATGCACGGGTGATCTAGCCGTCAGCCGTATCCATAACCGCCAAGTCGGACTCGGCCTAAAAATCCACGCCGGTATCTCAATCCAGTATTGCTATGTAATGTAAGTTAACTTGAATGCCTCTTTTCATCCGTGTTGTTAATTGTGTTCAGGCGAATCCACTTTAATTTGTACATATGACAAACGCTCAAGTTTCTGAATTCAAACTACCAGAATGTGGGGAAGTCTTGCATTCCTATCAAAATATGAAAGATGCGCTGGGTCAACTAAATGGCATTAGCGAGGATGCTTGCTTCATTTTAGAGCATTTGTAGCTCACTACAGCTACAGCTGGATTTTCAGTGGATAATCAAGCAGAATCAAACTTTAGAGTCCCATTGTACAATTACACTTCTTTAATCTTGATTGGCTGATCATTTATTTGTTGATGCTATGGTGAACATAAATTTGTAGTTGGAGTAGATTGATTGCAGTTGGTGTTGATGAAACTTAGAAGAAAAAGAGGAAGAAGGTTTTGCTGTAAATAAATGAAATAAAACAAAAATACATGAAGCCTATGGTATGCGAGTTGATCTGGAAAATAAGAACAGGACTGAGCAAGGTTTTATCATGAATGCCTACAAGACCCTATTAAGTATTATCAATTGCAATGAACCAACTCCTAACAAGCATTATACTTAAAGCAAAAAAAACCATTACAATACATGAAAAGACTTTATGTATGTACGTACGTGAGGAAAGTTACATGTAAAACCCAAACATTTTTGCACCAAGTGATTTAGAAAATAAACCCAAATTATTGAATTTTACTTACTACGCTGGGGTATGATGAACTGTAAACTCTTTGCTTGATTTGGAAGTATTATTGATTAACTTTTTAGGAGTGATTTAAATGGATAATTTTCATGAAAGGTATCACTTTTATCAACGTTAGAAATTTTCTGGAGGAATTCTTAATCAATGGTGAATCGAAAAATAGCGCCCTCAATAGGCAAACACAAACTAAGGTGTCCTTTAAGGGACACAAAACTACTGTCCTTAACATTCCGGCCCCGATGACACGTCCTAGTCGTCATCTCCAACAAACCAAGGACAGTAGCACCATAAAGAAAACAAAAACACTTCAAAGTCAAAACGAGAACGAAACCGGCAATAACTGTTCAGTGTTCACAGAATCTCTAGTTGGCAATCATGCTGACATCATCCTTGGATGTTGACTCTAGCTGGGCTTCCAGAAGACAAAGTTTGTGGCTTGGTCTATCATACACTCCCTTCTGTGTCTTGACTTGGACGGAGCGAACACATCCATCCTTCCCTGGGTAGGTGGCTGTGATGATACCTAATGGCCACCTGCAGCGAGGTGTATTCTCATAGCACACAAGCACAAGGTCTCCGACGTCCAGATTCCGTTTGGGTACAGCCACTTTTGTCGCTGCTGAAGAGAAGGTAGATATTCTTTAAGCCAGCGACGCCAAAACAAATCAGCTTGGTACTGAACCTGACGCCATCGTCTTTTGTAGAGATCCTGTTGAATGAAGCGTCCAGGTGGTAGACTCGGACCTTCACGAAGTAGAAGGAGATGGTTCGGTGTAAGTGGTGAGGGATCCCTTGGGTCATCCGAAAGCTTTGTGATGGGGCGCCCATTCACGATGCTCTCTACAATGCACATCAAGGTTGATAGTCCCTCGTCATCCATGGTCTGTTGTCGCAGCAGGCTGAACAGTACAGAACGAACTGTCCTGATTTGACGTTCCCACACGCCTCCCATATGGGAAGCGGCAGGCGGGTTGAAGAGCCACTGGACTTCTCTCTGGCGTAGGTAGTCTTCAATTTGATGCTGATTCCAATCCTGAAGTGCTTGCCGCAGCTCATGCTGTGCTCCTACAAAATTAGTACCATTATCTGATCGGATCTCAGTAGGGTTTCCACGACGGCTGATGAAGCGCTGTAGGGCATTAATGAATGAATCGGTTTCAAGGCTGTGGCTCACTTCTATGTGGATCGCCCTCGTGGTTAAGCATGTAAATAGACAGCCATACCTTTTGATTTCACTCCGTGCCCTTTTTACCATAAATGGCCCAAAATAGTCCACTCCTACAGTTTTGAAGGGAGCCTCTCCAGAGGTGACACGGTCTTGCGGTAGGTCTGCCATTTTTTGTGACTCTAGAGGTGACTTTCTCTTCTTACACTCTATGCAACTTCGGAGAACACGCTTAACTGCCACACGCCCCTTCACAATCCAAAATCTTTGGCGAAGCTCAGACAGTGTCCTCTCCACACCAGCATGTCCACACAGAACATGATACTGTCTGATGATGAGATCAGTGATTACATGCTTATTGGGCACAATCCAAGGGTGTTTCACTTCTGTAGGGATGATAGCATTTTCTAGACGACCCCCAACACACACAAGATCATCCGTTGAGACGATAGGGTTCAACTTAAGGCAGCGGGAGATTATCTGCTGTGCATCTCCAAGGCTTGTATGCTGAACATACTTCACAACTGCCTTCTCCGCATTAAGCAGCTCTTTCACAGTTAGGGAATCATCGACTCTGACAACTTCTGTATGATCCTTAGCTACTTTCTGATGCAGTATGGATTTGGCTCGAAGAATCCATGCTACAGCCTTCTTCAGCCTGTACCAGGAGGAGTAGCGAGCAATAAGATCTTCAAGTATGGTACAGGTAGTTCTTTGATTGACAGTTCTATCAACGACATACACTTGGGGCTGTCGCTTGATCTCTGCATCATTGTTGAGTTCAAGAGACTTGAGGTCTGGTTGTTTGGGCCACGCATCTTCTTCCTTGTACAAGAAGGAAGGCCCACTGATCCACTGGTCACTGTTGATAAGTTGCTGAGCAGTCATGCCTCTAGATACGTCATCCGCAGGGTTTGAGGCAGAATCTACATGCCTCCATTGTGACGAAGAAGACTGCTCATGAATCATGGTGACTCGATTGGCAACATATGTCTGGAACTGCTTATCTTCATTTCGTAGGTATTGTAGGACAATCATACTGTCTGACCAGAAGACTGACTCAATAAGTGGGAGTTGCATCTCACGCCTGATGATTTTATCCAATTTCACAGCCACAACAGCAGCAGCAAGCTCCAGTCTTGGAATTGTTGTAACTCTGAGTGGTGCAAGTTTAGCTTTTGCCATCAAGAATGAACAATGGACCTGATCGTGGATGTCCACCAGGCGAAGATAGGTAACAGCACCATATGCTTTTTCAGATGCATCAGCAAAGTGATGTAACTGCATCGTTGAAATTTCAATACCATATGGCTTAGTACATCTAGGAATACTCATCTGCTCTATCAGGGGTAGATCTTTCAGCCATCGCTGCCACTGTGATGCCACATCGCATATCATCGGCTCATCCCATCCTGTCTTAAGGCGGCACAACATCTGGAACAACATCTTTGCCTTCAATACAAATGGACAGATGAAACCTAGAGGATCGTAAACTGAGCTAGTGACACTCAATAATCCTCGCCGAGTGAGTGGCTTTTCTTTTACACCTGAGTCAAACCCAAGTGTGTCTGATTCAGTCTTCCAGAGTACTCCCAACGCTCTCTGAGATGGAAGCATCTCCTGGTCTAAATCCAAAGTGGTAACGGACTTTGCACATTCCTGGGCTGGAAGTGACTTCAACACTGCTCGTGAATTGCTCAGCCACTTCGTGAGACGAAACCCACCAAGAGCCAGCAGCTCACACAATTGACTAGCCAGACGAATGGCCTCAGCTTCAGTAGAGACAGACTTCAAACAATCATCTACATAGAAATTCTGGTCTACAGTCTTAACAGTTTCTACATCATACTTGGTGTGATAATCAAGAGCAGTGCGCTTCAGTGCAAAATTTGCACAGCTAGGGCTCCACACTCCACCGAATAAGTGTGACTTCATGCGATACACAACAGGTTGATTTCCAATTTCATAGTCCTCCTGCCACAAGAAGCGAAGGGCATCTCGGTCTCCTTCATTTACCCGCACCTGATGGTACATGCCTTCAATGTCGGCCATTAATGCAATGTGGTCTTGACGAAACCTCAGGAGGACTCCAATAAGCTTATTTGTGAGGTCAGGACCCTGATAGACGTGGTCATTCAGTGAGGTGCCTCGAAAGTGTGCGGCGCAGTCAAAAACAATTCGTACCTTGTCTGGCTTATGGGGGTTCAGCACAGGGTGATGGGGTAGGTACCATACGCACCCATCACTCCTTTCCAAGTCATCAGCTGGAACCGCCTCGGCGTATCCCTTTTTAATGAGGTCATCAATTCCGCTACTATACTTCTCCTGCAGAGTTGAGTCTTTGGAGAGTCGTCCTTTTAACAGTCTCAACCGATGTTCTGCGACTGACCTGTTGTCAGGAAGATGTGGCGGTCTCTCCTTGAAGGGGATATTCATGGAATAGTGTACACCATCTCTACACAGTGAGTTCTCCCATATTGAAAGAGCTTTCCTTTCACCGACAGATATGTTGTCAGCGGTGCCTCCTACATCATCAAGCATCCAGAACTTCTTAACTTGATGAAGTAGGTCACTGTCGGTATTGACGAAATATGATGCGGATAACTTTGGCTTCTTCTGTAGATCAACTGGACCATTAAGAGTCCAGCCAAGGGCAGTCCTGGTTGCATACGGCTCACCAACATTACCAGAACGAGTCTCTAGGGGAACCATAACATGCGGTATATCTTGTCCAATTAAAAGATGGACGTCATTGATGTCAACATCGGGTATTGTGATGTTGTGAAGATGTGGCCAACGGTCCAAATCTTCTCTTGTCACCAGACTACCCAGACCAATGTTTAACTTCGGCCTGGTGAGGACATTGGGCATCACAAATGAATGTGTGTCGTCATGATCGGTCACCTCCAAACTTACGACGAAGGTGTTGACTTCAGCTTCCTTCTGATCTAGTGTAGTCAACTTCATGGTTTCTCTCTTAGCATGAATACCAAGACGTTGCATCAGGTCCTCTGAACAGAAGCTTTGGGTTGAGCCACTGTCCATCAAAGCATAGGTACTCACAAATTGCTGCTCTCCATGTGCCCTGATCTTGACAGGAACAATTGGCAGGGCAATCTTACCCCTGCCGGCCCCATTTACATTGCACACCACAACTGGGCTATTTGTGGTTGTTGTCTGCGATGGGCTCGAAGAACCATCTGGTGTAGATTTATCACTTGTCGGTGTAGAGCTGGAATCACTGCGTGGAAGTGGAAGGTGCAAATATTTGCTATGCTTCTTGCCACATCCCTGGACTGTGCACACGAAAAGACGAGTACAATCTCGCCCCAAATGTCCTGGTTTAAAGCAGTTCACACACAGCTTCTTGCTTTGCACGAAGGCAAGGCGGTCCTTTATACGCATTGCCTTAAATGCATCACACTGATTGAGATAATGGAGCTGACTACAACACACACAAGGTGAAGCTCTCTTTGTTGGAGTGTCAACTCTTGGTGTAACATCAGGGGTCTTCGTTGATGAAGTCTGGATGCCGAAGTTCGCCCGCCCTTCCTTTCTCTTTACATCTTTGGACTTCCACTCCTTCTTGGTTGTCGCTCTCTGGACAATCTTACCAAAGACTGGATCACGAACTTCTTCGGCTGCACTTGTTACAAACTTAGTAACATCATCGATGTTAGGGGTTCGTTTCTTGGCGGTCTTTATCCGATGAACTTCCTTCAGCCATCGTGTCTTGAGATGAAAGGGAAGTTTCTCGACGATTGACAAAAGGCTACCTCTATTGTTTAGCTCATTAAGGTACCCCATAGTGTCCAGAGTTTCACGACAACATCGAAGGTCATCGGCAAGATCTTGCAATGCAGTGTTATCAGTGACAGTTGGCCTTTCGGTCACCTTTTCTATCCAAGCCTGTGAAATGGTGTGCTCGTCTCCATATCTTTCCTTTAGAAGACGACTGGCAAGGGCATATCCTTCTGATGGCCCTTTAATTGTGCAGCACTGCAGAAGTTGTCTGGCCTTTCCAGTACAGTACTGCAAGAGACGGGTAAGTTTGGCTCCATCCCCAATGGTTTCTTGTCCTACGGTGTTTTCAAAAGCTCGGATGAACGACCAGTACTTTAGAGGGTTGCCATCAAACGTCATGAGTTCAGCCTTAGGGAGCTGAAGTGCTTCCACCAATGACTGCTGGTGTACGCGTGTGTCATTTACCATCTGGTATAAGATATCTGAAACATCTGGGTGCTTACCAGCCGACGGAGAACTGTTTGGTATTGCTGATGGTGCCCATAACTGGCCAGCTGGAATTGAGGTCTGACATGATGGTGCACTAAACTTGGGTGTGTCATTTACTAGAGCAGAATTGCTAGAGCCTGACATGCGATCAAGAGGGTGCTTCGGTGTAGTTTCTTCCATAGGTTTAGTCTTTGGTGTAGAATGAGTGAAACACACATCTGATCGACTTCCTGCTTCGGCTTCTGCGAAAGTTTTTTCCATAGCATTTGCTCTGACATATTTTACCTTTAATTCCATCTCTCGTCGTTGCTGTTCAATCTTCATCTGTTGCTCTTTTAGCTCCATCATGTTTCGTAATGAGGCTAATTCAATGGCATTTTGTTCTTGTAAAGCGAGTGCTTCAGCCTCCAAAGCAGCTTTCTCGGCTTTAGCCATCAGACGGGCACCTACTCTGGAAACTTTGGAGGATGCACTGGTACTTATGCAGGAGAGGACATCTTGCTGTGAGCCATCACCCTGTTGGCTTATAGAATCACTCACATCAACATCATCATCAGGGTTGTCAACCTGAGCTTCAACCTCACCTGGGGCTTGGTTCTCCTTCAACCAATCAGTGACCGAGCTCCGGAATTGTATGGCCTTGCTCTGGGTTTCCTTCCAGTAATCTGCAGAACTTTTCTTCTTATCTTGTTCCAAGAGGTGTTCATCATAATTGTTCTGCGCATCAGTAAAATCTGCAAAGGCCTTCTCAAATTCAGTCATTTTTGACTCAACCTTTGGAGCTTCAAATTTGTTCACCATCAGGTTGGAGATTGTGCTCATGATCTTTGTCAGTGATGCCTTCCGGATGCCTCTGGTCTTCTTTAGGTCACGAGACTGCTGTATCAAACTTGATTTTGATTCTGTGGCATCCATTGTTGTGCTCATGATTATTAATTTTCTTCCTTTTAATCAGAATGAGTTCAGGACGTACAAAACTAATGTAGCTCACTACAGCTACAGCTGGATTTTCAGTGGATAATCAAGCAGAATCAAACTTTAGAGTCCCATTGTACAATTACACTTCTTTAATCTTGATTGGCTGATCATTTATTTGTTGATGCTATGGTGAACATAAATTTGTAGTTGGAGTAGATTGATTGCAGTTGGTGTTGATGAAACTTAGAAGAAAAAGAGGAAGAAGGTTTTGCTGTAAATAAATGAAATAAAACAAAAATACATGAAGCCTATGGTATGCGAGTTGATCTGGAAAATAAGAACAGGACTGAGCAAGGTTTTATCATGAATGCCTACAAGACCCTATTAAGTATTATCAATTGCAATGAACCAACTCCTAACAAGCATTATACTTAAAGCAAAAAAAACCATTACAATACATGAAAAGACTTTATGTATGTACGTACGTGAGGAAAGTTACATGTAAAACCCAAACATTTTTGCACCAAGTGATTTAGAAAATAAACCCAAATTATTGAATTTTACTTACTACGCTGGGGTATGATGAACTGTAAACTCTTTGCTTGATTTGGAAGTATTATTGATTAACTTTTTAGGAGTGATTTAAATGGATAATTTTCATGAAAGGTATCACTTTTATCAACGTTAGAAATTTTCTGGAGGAATTCTTAATCAATGGTGAATCGAAAAATAGCGCCCTCAATAGGCAAACACAAACTAAGGTGTCCTTTAAGGGACACAAAACTACTGTCCTTAACAGCATTAAATCGAAAAACTTGAAAATTAGGCAAAGAAAAAAAACACAAAAAAACGTAAGGGGTAAGTCTAGCATTTTTTTAAATCAAAATTGGGCCAATTATTAAGGTGTGATATTACGCTCTAAAATTATTAAGTGTGTACTACTGATACCTTTCTATTTAACTTGACGCACGATATTTGCATTTTATGTGGGGGATATGAAAATTTGATGCTAAATTTGCTGGAAAATTCTTAATATTTCCAAAATATATGAAATTTGCAGTATGTCAAGAATGACGTGAAGATGTCTACTCCATTTTAAAGCATGAAATCAAACTTAAAAATCAAGCAAAAAATAGAAGAAAAAAGTTGTAATCAATTCAAACACAGACTTTCTGTTATTCCAGCCTCGATTTCAATTAGCTTTTTTTCTGTAGGCTTAAAAAAAAACAAACGTAAAAATAAAAAAATAAATGTGGTTACAGTGTAAGGAGACCAGCTACCCGAAGGTAAAGAAAGAAACTCATGCAACAGTAAACAAATCCTGAGTTGAACGGTTGAACTTATTTATTAATATACACAACTGAAAATAAAATTGAATAATGAGATATGCCACAGAACAAACGAAGCTAAGATTGGCAACATAATGCAAATCAAACATAATATTTTCGAGAAAAGATATCAGAAAATTAAAATCCTGATTTTTCTTTTAAAGCCCTGCAAAATTAATTTTATTCAAAAAATAATTTGGGAAAGGAACTTAATTACAAGTGGCAACTGCATTTATTAAGTAAAGCATTTCGTGAATCACAAATTTGGTGCAACCTAGAAAAAAACACTGAGCAAGTAAGTCGATGATTAGTTGTTTAGCACCTTTATAGAAAATTTGCATCCATTTAGCATTACTGGAAAGCCAAATTTACTAAATTGATAGTCCGAGGATAAAGCAAGCCGTTTTTTCTTTTCGTTTTAAGCAACCAAACCAGGCCCAATTTAATCAACCTTGAAGTGGAAAATACTGCTCAACATTGCTAATACAAGTTAACTGAGTACCAGTCCAACCAATGTACAGTACATGAAACATTTGGGTGGGAACCTGGGCCTAATTTCATAGAGCTGCTTAACCATAAAACATAGCTAAGCACAACAAAAATGTTTACCAGAATAAGGTTACCCACCAAAATACCATGTCACAAGTAGGATCTTTGACTGGTATCCTGCTTATTTTTGCTTAGCAAAAGTTTAAGCCGTATTTTCTGCTTAAGCAGCTCTATCAGACCCTGGATCCTGGTGAGCAATATGGTTTTTGCACTGAGCAACCATGATTTATGAAGTTGTGGCTCATGCTTACCGAACCCGATACTCAACAACCCCTTGCAATTTGTATTTACCAAATTCATGACGTCATCATCACGATAGTCTTGGTTGCGCCATTTTGCAAGTCAGCTATCCCCTTGTGTTTTATAGTGTTAATGCACATTTTAGGTGATGCAGCATTTACATGCTTAGCATGATTTGTACGTGAAGTTTGACTCCCAAAATGGGGAGCGTGGCCGACAGAAAAAATGTTTTTTTTGCGTTTTGTTTCACTTAATAATAAAAAAAGGCTGCTGCCAAGGGCACAGGGAGACATAATAAGGCTTGCTTGACAAACCTAAATATTTTTTGGGTCTAAGAAAGTAAGAAATTAGCAAGTTGAAAATATTCTATTATTAAAAAACTTGATATAATTTGACCCTCCAATTACAGGCTGAAAACACAAAATCCAAGATGGCCGCCAACAATGGTGGCCATTTTGAAATCCCAAAACCATTGCAGACTATCACATGACTCATCACTGTCACTTTTCTGTCAAAGAAATTAAAAAGAAGTAGAAATTATGTTCAAAAAGTTTTAAAAATCACTAAAAAACAGTAAAATTGGTAGGGGGCACATTGTGTCCCCCCCCCCCCCCCCCGGTCCTGATAGGGTTAATACGTGGATCAGTTGTTGTTTGGTATTGCTTTACAATTCAAGGTAATCTTGTTGGTACAAATGGTGAACAAAGTTGTGGTGTTATTATCTCCCCCTCCCCCTCCACCTCAATTAACAGAGTTGGTTTTCACTGATTTGATGTAAAATTCTTCTGTACATGTAATTTTAACATGTTGTTAGCACATACAAAATGTTCCTTTTTATGGCCCTTCATTTTTAATTGCTCACCTGATGCAGAAGCATTTGTGTTTGGTTCCGTCATCACTGAACATGATAAATAAAATTGAAATATACTAACTAAATTAGATGTTATATTTTTTTTATTATCCTATGGGATCAAACAATGTTTATTCATACATCTTGGGAGATTTTACTGTTATTTTAGCTTTGTTTGTATTTATGCGAAGCCATAGTCATCTGTACATCTATTTAAATAGAAATCATTTTTGTTCATAATTACTCAGAATTCAAATATTTAGCTCTTTGGCAAATAAGAACATGTTTCAAGACCCTGTCAGTTTGTTTCAGCAAAGATGCCCCATATTATCTTTATTGGTTTTCATAAATGTATTCATGGTGATTTCTGACAACATTTGGCGCTTTTAAAGAGGGCATATGTCCTGTCTCAATTGTGATTGAGTACAATGTTTACAAGAGATATATAACATATTAAATTTGTACCATTTCTACCTAGGGCAAAATCACTGACTAATGAGAATATACACATACACAGATGTACTGCAGGGAATTTTTTGAGATAAATAAAATAAAATAATGCCAGAGTATTCATACATGCCCAATATGCCAATAAGTAAAGACAACTACATGTATGACAGAAGGAAGGTTCAGGACACTGTAGTTAACTTATTTGTACTTAAAAAGAGTTTAACATAAAGGGCATTCAGACATTTTTTTACCTGACGTTTTTAATTTTGGGTTTGTTCTGGACATTCTTTGGCTCACCCTCATCAGAAGGATCTACAAAAAAAAGAAGAAAATATAAGTTAGATAACTAATTGTGCCTGTAAAAAGTTATTTAGGTCATGCTGAGGTCACTAAGCTTGGGGGTACTTTGGTGTTACCAAGTAATCACAAACATCATGTACAAATAACGACTCACTGTTTGCGTTTGCAACGGTTTACAAATACAACTAAAACAATGCGTAAAACAGCCCTTACTTAGTAAGTGCATTCAATATTTCAATGCATTCAAAGTAATGATGACTTTAATATAGTTCAATGACAGATATGTAAAGGACTTTCTTCTCCAATATTCAGACATTCATAATCCTGAAAGTTACTGATCATGTCAAAATGACAAGTTTAACAACAATGACACATTCTGTGCCTGTTCTTATAGCATTGTACGGGGGGGGGGGGGGTGTCATTACCTGAGTTGTCATTCTGAAGTTCCCCCGTGTTCTCTTTCTCATCCTCCTCATCAGAAGAACAAGGCACTGAAAAATCAAGTTATAACTTTTATTTTAAACTGAAATGAATTTAAACTGAAAATGAACATTTTTTGTCAAACACAAAATTATGTTAAAATACAGATACTACATGTACTTTAAAGGCATTGCATACGTTTGGTAATGACTCTGAAAATTTTTGGCAATAAAAACTTACTTGGTAAGAAGTACAGCAGCTTTGGATAGTATAATGCATTTTGAGAAACGTTTCACTTCGAAGTACTGCAGTTATGGAGAAATATATCACTTTTTATCACCCAAAAATTTGAATCTGAGAAGCGTTATGGCCGTAACGCTTCTCAGAATGTGTATTCCAATGACGGATACTTCTTCTGCGTGAACACAACCGCTCCAGATTTTTGGTGATATCTCAAAAACGCTGCCACCTTTTGAAATGAAATTTACACAGGTTAGTTTTATGGTATATATCTACAATTATATAGCATTAAGGCAAACGTACGGTTCAAACAACCAAAGGTATACTTTGCCTTTAAATCTGCTGCTGGTTAGCTTAGTAGAACACAGGATGTAGTATCATTGCTGACAGACATTAAACAGGCCTCACATCTAGGTCACCTACCGTTAAGTGAAGAATTGTTTTAGAGCAACAAGATCCCACCACTTACCCTCAAGACTGATGATGATTTCATCCAGGTTCTTTCCTGCAAACTTGTCAACTTGTCCTGTCTCCAAGAGCATTAGAATCTTTGCAATCTTAGCTGTTTGAAGCGTGTTTTCTGGTAGACGATAGTATTCATGGTGAACCTGTATATCGTGTTCCATGAAACCTGCTAACACATCCCAGCTCATTGTACTTAAGAGAAAGAACCTGGGACAAGGTGGCAACATGCTTGCGAAGCCTTGTTGACGTTACGTTTTCAGGGTGTTCTATACTGCAGACTTCTTGACCAAATTTCTCAAGCAATCACGGCCACGGTATGCAGACTGACATCCTGGTATGGCAAATAGATAGGGATTATCTTGAGGAACGCCTACAGCATCTCCATGTGAAATCAAGAGATCGATGCTTTTAATCATACTTGCAGACAACAATATTGGGACTTTTCTTCCCCTCTTCCCTCTGATCTCAACCCGAGAAAGTTTACTGCAAAGTTTTTTCTCCCACGATGAGAGACAATGCATGACATCCTCATATTCCTCATTGCTCAACTTTGTGTAATCTTCTACCAGCATTCTTCCAACTTCTCCGCTCCTTCGAGGGATGAGTAGTCGTTCTTACAGTGACTGTCTGTCAGTGCCTTCGTCTTGTCCTGGATTGTCTGGGTAACATGCTGGTAAACGTTCGTTACATCCTTTGAGACCGGCAACATGCATGGCTTATTCCACTTCCTCTCATACATTGAAGTCAGTGCACCTTTAGACACTTCTGAAGACCAACAGATACTGCAAAGTTCAGCAAAGTCCTCCGCCTTCTTTTGGAGACTACCATTCTCTTCTTTAATGGCATCTGCCTTCACAATTAGGGTACACTTCCTCATCGAATGCCCTAACTTAAACGCAAGAGAGGGAACACCGTACCTTCCGTTGTTACTGTCCAACCCTGCCAGCTCATTCACAGCATCTACAACGTCATCAAAAACCTTTGGATTAATACAATCTGTCAAGGTCTGTATAGAAGCATTCTTCTGTCTTGCTTTGAGGAGAAGCTGACCAACTTCCCGCATTTTTTGACTCACATGCTGGTAGTGATTCTTTGTATTGCCAATTTTGCCGAGGATATGAATACCTAGTTTGTTGATCAGGTCATCATTTCTTGAGGCTGAACTTACTTCATTTGGAATCATGTGACTGATGACTTTTTCCATCAAAAGATCGGATGCAGAGCCGGACATAGGCAACAACAGAGCACACTGTGCTTTCAATGATTTGCCACATGGCTTTCCTTTGCTTTTTATCTTGCAGGCCTTCTGATGTTTCCAAAGGTCATCTGCTACAAAATACCTATAGCAGTGAAGACAAGGCAGGTATGAGCTTGCTGGGGTTTCATAGGTTGGTCTTTTTTATGGGATGAGAAATCCTTCTTTATTTTTAAGGACATCTACGTTATGTTGATGATTCCCTTTATTTCACAACAGTTTAAGAAGATCTTTTCTTTTGTTGAGACTTAACAGGACAGCTTAGTACTTGTTTAACCTCAATCTCTTCTGCATGGTGATGTTCCAAATGTCTAGGCAATTTTGGGATTGCTTCCATGCAAAAAATGCAAAACTGTTTTTTATCCCATTTTCGGCCTTCTTGGTTGTTAGTTGTCAACACTTTTACTTTTGGTAATGAAACTGATGATGAAACTTCTGCTGAAGAATCTGCACATTCAGTTCTCCGTGGAAATGAAACTGATGAGGAAACTTTTGATGATGAATCTATGTGTTCAGTCCTCCGAATAAGTGGGATAGCATCCGAATAATTACCATCTTCCCCATCAGAATAAACGGTTTCTTCATCATTAGAATTATGGGTTTCATCAGTTCTATCTGGAAAGTATGTAGGGTCACTGCAACTGTCATCATCAGAGTCACTAAAACGTCTAGATGAAGACACCTAGTAAACATCAGAGAGAATCAATGGTGTGTCACCATTCTTGTTTCTATGAACAAGTGACGATCTATTTCTTAAATCTACACAAATGACACTGATCTGCCTCTACTCTTGTTTCAATATACAAGTGAGGATCTCTAGCAAACAGCTACAGAAATGACACTGATGTGCCTCTACTCTTGTTTAAATATACAAGTGAAGATCTGTACCAAGCAGCTACAGAAATGACACTGATTTGCCTACTCTTGTTTCAATATATACAAGTGCTGATCTCTACCAAGCGAGTACAGAAATGACACTGATTTGCCACTACTCATGTTTCAGTATACAAGTGAGGATCTCTATCCAGCAGCTACAGAAATTACACTGATTTGCCACTACTCTTGTTTCAGTATAAAAGTGAGGATCTCTACCAAGCAGCTACAGAAATAACACTGATTTGCCTACTCTTGTTTCAGTATAAAAGTGAGGATCTCTACCAAGCAAGTACAGAAATGACACTGATTTGCCACTACTCTTGTTTCTGTATACAAGTGAGGATCTCTACCAAGCAGCTACAGAACTTGAATTACAATGATTTGCCACTACTGTTGTTTCAGTATAACAGTGAGGATCTCTACCATGCAGCTACAGAAATGACACTGATGTGTCACTACGCTTGTTTTAGTGTACAAGTGAGGATCTCTACCAAGCAGCTACAGAAATGACACTGGTGTGCCACTACTCTTGTTTCATTATTAGTGAGGATCCCTGTCATGTAGCAACACCAAGGAGAACAATTGGTTCAGTAAAAAACTTTCGAGGGAGTATGCCAGCTGGACCCTTTAGCTCAGTTGATGGTGTGTCAGAGGTCTTGGGTTCCAATCTCGATTGGGCTTATGTTGATGGGGCTCCACACATTATTTAATTACACCTTCAATACAAGTGAGCATCTCTACCATACAGCCACAACTATTCACAAGTTTAGTCTATTTAAACACTATACTTTTTATGTGACAGAACACCACTTTTGAAATCATTTTTGAAGACAACACTTACTTTGATTTCTGATAAATTTGTGGCTCATCAAGCTGAAAAAAAACAAGGTTAAACGTTTAATTTTGTTTCATCCAGGCAATTCAAAATTAATCTAGATATTAAAACAAAATAAAACAAAAATAAAGAAAAAAGGTACACAAATCAGAATAAATGTTTGGTTGTTCAACTCATGCATCTGGCTACTCGGAGATCAGGTTTTGAATCATCTAAAGATGTTTGAAGTTTTATTTTGCAACTGGGCTGCCACTAAGTTTCAACCCTGATTCACCTATTACAATTGATATACTTTCTATATCTTAGCGCAACAAGTTACACATAATCAGATAAACTCAATCATAAAAAGTGATCTAGGCTGATAGTCAAAACAATTGACAAGAAGGTACTTAATTTATTTTTGCTTTCAGTTCTAAACAGAAATACCTTTTTTATTAAATTTCCATTTCGTTCTGCTTTTTATTGTTGTTGTGGGGGAGGGGGAATACAGTTGTCTTGCACTGTTCGATTAGCAACATTATACAAAAGTCTTACTTTCTTACTCCATGGCAACTGCTTCTCACTAATTCCATAACCACATGTAATTTCGTCACCCTCCTCAATTGCTTTGGTTTCGAAAAGACATAGTGTTGGGCCGTCATCATCTGCAAGGACTTTCATCATTGTGTTTCTTTCTTTCTTTTTTCCATGATTGATCAGCCTCCTAAAAATTTGGGCCCCTGGAGTCTATTCTTCCTCAGAGGCATCAATGCTGGGTTTAGAGAAACATGAACAACAATGGACAAACATGATGAAATAGGCCTATCAACTCATCCTAAGTTAAACAAACTTCACTGCTTCTTACACCTAATGCTTCTGAGTAGAATTATCATTTTTGAACTTTGTAATGGAGAATACACCTTTTTTCCCAGCAAAGTTCATGCAAAAACAAACAACTTGAGCATGCCAGTAAAGTATTACAAAGTATTGCATTTGTTAAAAAAGTGCCTGTACACTTGCAACATGATTTTTTCTTTAAAGCTAGCAGTTTCACATCTTACGGATATCTGAATTTCAAGCAATAATCTGACTTTACCAATTTCACTTCACAAAGGAAGCTATGGAGATAAATTATGGTTTATCTAGCAGATTGCAGTGTTGCGTACACTAGACTAAATTATTTTGCATTTATATGTAGCTCCATAAATATAAAAACTAAAAACCAAAGCAATTTACCACAACGGAAACTGACTGGGTAATTTTTTAAAATCAATTTAGGGGTGAACAAAGAAAAATTGACCGGAGCGGAATTTGAACCAGCGACAATTAGTTTAACAGCACGTTAAACTGAACTATAACTAACACAGAAAAAGGTGTCCTGGACTCTGCAGTACTTACCACATCTTTTTGCTTGTAAGTACGTGAAAAAGTACCGGAAGCCGGTCTGTTCAACAGCCAGTTACTGAGTTAGGACTAGGAGCTCCTCTTCATACTACAACATTAAGATGTCTTTTTATTGTAAAAATCATTTCAAACTTCACTTATCTGGCATAAAGAAAAATATATGTACTTTCTTAATGGCTCTCAGCAGCTCAGAGACGTTTTGTTCTTTTATTAGTATGTGCCTAACTTGTTACTGTTAAATGTTACGTTAGTGTTTACAAAGTAAAATTGTCGCTGATAAAAAGCTTAAAACTAGGCAGTTTCAGTGGAGATGAATTAAAACTTTCCCCTCACAAAACCTACCAGTATCATGAGCATATACTTCGATGAATATATTCCCGCTGAAATTTTTGAAATCGGAGTTTTGGTTGTTAGATTAGATACAGAGTGTTTTGTGAACAGTGGCTGCCACCAGAATTAAGGCCACGGTTCCAGCCGGCCGCGGCCAAGCTTTTGTACACACCAAATGGGGAAGTTGAAAATCCAGGGGGCGGGAGGTAAACGCCACCAACGTTGAAAATATTCTCATTTGCCTCTAGGCGGGTAGACTTGGTTCAAGTCGGGTTTCGTGGTGATTGAGGCCCTTTTCGAATCCACTGCTTCGGCTCCGGATTCGGCTCAGGCTAGCTTGGCCCCGCGGTTGTTTTGACGATTGCTCGTGCTTTGCGGACGCGCTCAGGGCTTCAGACGAGAGGACGGAGCCTGAAGCCGAGTCCAAAGCCGAAGCCGTGGATTCGAAAAGGGCCATTCTCAGTAATAACGTGTCTGATTTTAACGCACGCCCTCCAGCCAGCCAGCCAGCCCGCCCGACCAACCTGACCAACCCGACCAACCCGACCCACCCGACCAACAAACAAACCAACAAACCAACAAACCAACAAACCAACAAACCAACAAACAAACACACCAACAAACAAACAAACGAACGAACAAACAAACACCCTTTGGCAAAAACGAAAAGCCACTTGGCAGAGGTAAGCGGTAATAATGAACCCACAAAATGGTAAGATGTAATGACCAAACAATAATGACAAAATGGCAAATTTGAAGGATCTCTGAATAACTACAACACGAAAAAGAGTCATAAAGAAACTGTTATGGTTATGTCTGTGTATATGGCTGTCTGCCATTACAGAAGCCAATAAGATGCTTATTGGTTTTCATTCAATTAAAGTATGACCCGTGTCCGCCTTTAACCAAGCGTTGCCATCGAAACGGGCAAAACATAAAATCCTATTCGTATAATACTGCCAACTCGCATAACCAACTGCCAACTGTGGTATCACTCACTGCTAGGTGCTGAACCGTACAATATACAGCAGCGCACATGCGTTCGACACAAATTACAAAATTTGTTCACTTCTCAAGCTGTGGATGATTTGATTATCAAACTTAATTGAGGTGAGTTTGATTTTTCTACAATATTACGTCTCGCAAGGTAGTACCCATGATATTGGGAAACAATTATTGTTAATTATTTTCTGTAAAATTAAGCTATATTTTATCGCTGCATCGCTGAAATGGAAATTAATTTTAGTGATTATACTAAAGATACAAGATTTATGAGGAATACAATAAAGTTTTGAAGATAACTTGGGTATATAAAAATACGATGCGTTTAAAAACTAGCTATTAACAGGTTCACGACCGTGTACAACAAAAATAACAATAAATATGTATAGTTATGTTGACGTTTATATTGCGTTAATGAGCAATAGTTTATACTGGTGAAAAAAAGTAAATTCGGCATATCAAGCCGAATTTAAAAGAGTCTCAATGGAGTCAGTAATACGATACATTCCATACGTTTTCATGGAGTTTGGAGAATAAAGTTATCAGATTGTAAAAAATATAGATGAATTCAATTACTGAACTACGCGGTGTTGATCTGATGTCGTGTTTCTTCAATTTCAGCACCGATATTATGAGTGGATTTCACTTTGGCGTAACATTCGCTTTCCTAGGTAACGTATAGATTTTAATGAATTTACTTATACAGTCTCTTATTTTTTTCTTTTTTGTTCTTTGACCTAGTTTTTGCTGCTTGGTTATTAAAAGAATTGTTTTTTTTAACTACCGTATATTTTACGTCAAATTGCAATTTGTACTATGTTTTTAATGATCCATGGTCATGCGTCACACATTGAAAGTAAACATAGTCCTTACTGAGAACAGTAAGGTTTTAAAATGTTGTTGCTGTTGCTGTTGCTGTTGCTGTTGTTGTTATTATTATTATTATTATTGGTTTATTTCCCGCTGTCTTGCAGCCCAAAGGCTGAATTGCACAGTGGTTACAATAAAATGAAATTAAGAACAGAGCTTACAATGATTGCAATAAAATAAATGGCAAAAAATCCGAAAAAAGGTATTAAATTATGGTGAATAATTTGAAAGAAGCATTACACAAGTGTAATTAATTGAAAACAACAACCATTCATCAAAATTTTGAGTTGCTATTGTATCGGTCTGAAAGCTTACTGATTATGAAGTTCATACCAGTATCAATCTTACATATAAACATTTCTGTCTGAAAAACTGTCAAAGTCAAGAAAATAGAATTTGAAGACCCCGATTCAAATTTCGATTGTAACAATC
Organism: Marthasterias glacialis; assembly: GCA_911728455.2. Lineage (NCBI taxonomy): Eukaryota > Metazoa > Echinodermata > Asteroidea > Forcipulatida > Asteriidae > Marthasterias > Marthasterias glacialis. The sequence continues at coordinate 6,783,106 of OU452230.1, forward strand.
GAAATTAAGGACAATGTGTTTACACGGTGAAATGTGTGCACAGTTTTCACTATTTTCTCATGACTTGGATGACTTTTTCATGTGTACCTGAATCGCAAAAAGTAAGAACACTGCACCTTTCGCCGATTTCATTTATTATTACTATCTTTTTGTTTTCATAATCTTTTCTCTGAACGAATTTTGACAGATGGTGCCGTTTCAAAACTAAAAGGAAACAAAAACCTTGCTAATTTGTTAGTAGGTGAATGACGGACATGAAATACCGGTAACATATCCCAACAACAATCCCTTATTAGTTTTTGTTTACCACTTGTCAATGGCAAATTTCTTTATTAAGCAATACAATAAATGAAAGCTTCTAACTTTGTCAAATCTACAAAAAATAGCTATTTAAAATTTAATTCTAAAATTGTGAGTCAAATTGGAAAAAACAACTGACCTAGCATAGGTTCTTCCGGTCAATTTCAGGAAAAAATCATTCAACTTCATTAAAATGCATTTAAATTTAGGTCAAACTAGGGTTTCTGCTTGGCTACTATTGCATTCACTTTCGTTTTCGTGCGCACATGATTTGTTCTTCTCATTCAGGTTCTTTTCTTAGGCATTCAAGACAACATTTTCACCATTCTTCAGTTTATTTTCTACTATCTATTTACAATAGATGAAATTTATTGATCTTTGCGACCTCATGAATTTGAATGATCTTATGTGACCAGAGTGAATGCTAAGCTGTTGAAATTGAATTACTCCTTTTGACTGTTGAATGCTGACGCGACGGAGCTTTCATTTTCAAACGAAATTGAATAAGCCAGATGTTATATTGAATAAATTGGTGTTGAAATTGGCCGGGAAAACCTATATTACTTGCAAACAGCACTGCATTGACCACTTTGTACAGAGGTTTTTTTTTCGTGAACTTGGCAACGCGTCATAGTAAGCGCTTTATCTGCCTTGATTGTTCCCTCTCGATCGATATGAAATATTGCTATTGTGCACAGAGGTGCAGCCTGCACTCATCATCCTCTACGTCGTGTATCTCATTAACATGAAATAGTATACCAATGATGAATATTTACGGTGCAACGGTGAGAATATTTTCATGAGTTGAAATATGGAATGTTCCATTTAACCAGGCGATTAAGCATACCCGTCTTTCAACGCAATTGAAAATATTACCTCCCGTTGCACGTATGCAAAACATTCATTATTCGTTTCATATGACATCCACATAGCTCTTTCTCAATTGAAGGAACGAACAATCAACAAAATGTACAAAAGTGTATTCTTGCATGCACTCTAAAACGAGGACGTTTTGTACTGCTATGTGTAACACATGACTGGAGGCCCAGCGTGCAATAGTTAAAAAAAAAGGGACAGGGCGAAAATGCATGGTGAATAATTATTACCAAAAAGGAGGGCCTATATATATGCCATGTAGTGATAAATGAACGCCGCGTGACCGACTATACTCCAGTCAAATCACAACTATCTACTTGGGAGTTATATAATTTTTTCTCTATTATTACTGTTGTTATCAGTATTATTTGGGTACTTGTTGATGAGCAAAACTATTCAAATGTGGGGGCGGGGCGCACCAACCCCGCGTGAGCAATAAACCAACATCGTGGAGGTATTTTCAAAAGACCGTTAAATTTTCTCAAAGAAAGAGGGGAGGAAATGCGAATAGTTTTTACAACAGTCAAAGTTGTTGATTTTTGGCAGGGAATTCGGGTCTCTTTTGTTTTTTGTTTTTCTTTAAAGATGCATTGTCCGTGTTTGGGCGATAGGATTGAACAATTTATTTTCTTATGCGAACGAATTTAGAAAGGTTACTTGTTTCTGTAACGAAAAATGTAAAGAGTTAAGATTTCTGATGTAAAGCGGGTCCGTTCAGATTGCTGAACGGCAGCTAATCAGAAGATTAAACAATTTATGAATATTCATGACTATTTTGACCTCTTTGAACTGTGAACAGGTCACGGCCACGGACGCCGGCGGCACACAAACACACACACATGCCAGCGGTGCACACGCTGTACCTGTCAATGCATATAAGGCTTGGACCATTAGAAAACGTTGCAGGTACAGGATGCGTATGACGTCACGCGGCGTTTACGTACCCGCGTACGTGCATAAGTTTCAAAGAATTGATTTTGTGACGAACGGACGTACCTACGACGGCTTCCTGTGCTGATGACCAGCACGAGCCAATTTCATGGAGTTGCTTATTAAGCAGACAATAGACCGATTGCGCGACAATGTTGACATGTGGTCACGTGACCTCATATTGGGTATAACGCCGTATAGCTAATGGCAAAAAACGTGTAAAGAGATAGGCCTTGACACAGAGTGAGTTCGAAAACAGTCGATTTTACTTCTGTTTAGTGATAAATTAGTCATAATTTAACAGAATTCTACTAAAAAGAGGGTTTTTTAGCCATGCATTACCGGCGTCAGACGACTATTATGTAGCCACCTGCCTGTTATTTTGTTTGTAATGTAAGTCTAAATCACTGTAAAAAAAAAAGGATAAACAACATTGGAAAATTGAGCATTAATACCTAGCCTTGCAGAATTTCAAATAGGCAAAGGAATCACAGTTTTGGAAAGCGATTTCTTTGGAGGATTTCAGCTTCAAAACTTTGAAATTTTTGTGTTGAAAAGTGTGTGGTGATCGCGGTCGTCTGGCCTAACGTTCCGTCGTGCGCTGTACACATCGTGCACATTTATACGGTACTTTTACAATTTTCAAGACTTGCTGGAACTGTCCTTACTAGCTTTATTCAGCCACTTGAAGGTCTCTGGTACAAACTCTGGAATATCTTTCGCAGATTTCGAGCCAGAAAAGCCTCGATCGAATAAACTGAATGCATTAATCATCGTGTGCCGTACCACCCTTTCCTATGGAGGATGTCGTGTGTGTTTACTTTATATCAAAAAGTGGTCACGAGACGCGGGTCGCGCAATCGGTCTATTGTGCTTAAACATTTTCTGCTCAGAAAAAATAGCAAGAACCAGTCACAGACAGTACATGTGGGATAGTATTTTGGTTGGAACGGTAGCCAGAATAGTCTTGTGCTAAGCAACATTTTCCAAGTATACACAAAAAACTCCCCAGTTAGAGAAATATCTGAGTGTGCTTCCAGAATGAGGAATGAAACAAATCAACATGCCATATTTTTGACAGCAAGAGGGCACAGTACTTATTCTATTTTGAAAGTACAAACATATTTCAAAACATTAAAAATACAACTTTTCCAAGCAAATGTCTTGCATTTATTACATTGTAAACTGTCAATAAAATAACAACCTCAAAGGTTGTGTAATAACTGCTTTGTTGGAGGTATAATTACATCTGGTTTACCATACTTTTTCTATGGTTTGACCCCAATCTACCCCAAAGGGCGCCCTCTTGCAGTCAAAACTAAGGACCAATAGACAACACAGATTTTCGCTGTTTTTATCATTATAAGCCGCTTATGTAACAATTTAACCCTGGGGTCCTCCGCAATGAACATTTTTCGAGGTGGATCCACAAGCTAATTTTTTATCAACACCATGTCTTTTAGGTCAATAACCCCCTATGCAAGCCCAAAGCTACACTAAATGACCATGTGGGTGAATTGGAGTGCCAGTCAGGACTTAGACTTGTGTTATTTACGATCAGTGTATGGCCGCAAGTTGTTTTTACAAAGTGCCAATGGCCCTTAGCACAAGGGTCAATCAATTACTGCACGGAGACAGGTGGCTGCTGTCTTTCAACACTACTTACCCTGCAGTGGTTAGGGTCTGGCCAATGAAAGTCTACAGGCTTATGGGTATATACCAGGGGTGAGGACTACATGGAATCTTGGCTTTTTTGGCCCATTGAAAGAAAAGTAATGGCCATATTTGGTAGTACCTGCTGAATTTTATCAGCACGTGGTTGACACCAGGGTTTAGAATTTCCACTTCATCTTCTTTGTAATTCTTCTTCTATGACATTGTTAACATTATCTCTATACTTTACCTGAAATTCGTAAATCTTTGGAGTTCATAACATAACTGTGTTTGCCGAATTTATCGAGAAACCTGCACCAAAGACACAAATAGGACACTTGTGCCGTTTTGCACAGTAGCATGTAACGCTTTTTTATACCTATCTACCACGTGATGACTCCCTTCCCCATGTGTCAATTTTGCTAGGATTATTGGCACAATTTACTGCCGAACACCAAATTTTCGATCTGCCTTCACCCTTTTTAGTTGGTGGGATCGTTTGGTCTAGGTTTTTCCATGTAGTAGGTCCTACTAAATCGCGCAAACGATCTTTGGTTTTACCTACCGAACAACAGCGGGCGCCCCAATTTAGCGTTTCATGTTTCTACAGAATGTCCTATCTTGTTTTTCTAGTATCTTTGCCCGCACCGTTTTCTAATGGTCCATAATGTGTATGTTCGTGTATCGTTCACATTAAAGATGCATTGCCCGATTTCAGTCCGATTTGGGGGTCAAAAATAGATTTATCTTTCTAATTGCTAATTTTACGGAGTAAAAAGAGTTATGAACTTTCATTTGATACTTTGAACGAAAAAATCCGTCAAGGATTAGTGCCAGTTAATTAAAAACTTAAATGAATAAAAGGCTGGGCCAGCCTTTTAATTCTCAGGATCGGATCGCGCACTCTGTTGTCTCGAGTTCCCGATATCAGAATTCTTAGTTTTTTTAAAATTTCGTTACACAAACATATAAACTTTTTTAATTCGTTCGCTCAATGAAACTGATTTTTTAATCCCTTGACCCAAAATCGGGCAATGCATCTTTAAGTTCAATCGACACATTGTAAAAAGCAGTTCTTGGACGAGGGAATTAAAGAAATAAATTATTTTATAATCATCAAGACGGATAGGAAAAATCAAACACAGTCCTACAATTATTACGAAATTCGTTCAAAAACTTATTATTAACGTTTGTGCGTCGTTCACGTTCATGTATGTATTGTTTGTGCCTCGTTCGTGTGCATGTGTACATTGTAAAATACAGCACTTGGACGTGAGCATTTGAAACTCAAAAAATATCATCATGTTGTAATCATCTAGAAGGATAAGAAAGATATACTAGTCATACAATTATTATGCCATCGGTCAAAAACTACGGAACCCCTGAAGGGCACGTAGAAAAAAAATACAGGTACAAAATTATAAAAATCACTGTGTTCCCTCAAAATGAAATAAATCATTTTATTTCCTCATAATTTCATTCCCCGAAATCTTTGCGTTCCCCTGAAATATTATTTCGTTTCCTCGAAATACATGTTCGATCCCTCAAAAGCATTTCGTTCCTTCGAAACAATATTTTGAGTGACGAAACTGTATTCCGAGCAAAATATTTGTTTGATTCCTCAAAATCATTGAATTCGTTCAAACCAATATTGAAACGAATGAAATAGTATTTCGAGGGAAGCATTATTCCGTTCCCTCGAAATATTATTTCGATCCCCGAAAATCATTTTATTCCTTCCAAACAATAATTATTCTAAGGGAACGAAATGGTATTTCAAGTAAAATATTGTATCGAAGGACCAAAATAGTATATTTCGAGAGAACGAAAACAAAAAATGTTTTATAAAACGAAATAAGTAACTTAGAGGGAACTCAATTCAATTTTGGGGCAAAACCAACATTTTGAGGGAACAAAATAGTATTTTGAGGGAACGAGAGACGAAAAAATGTATATTATTCTTTACCGGTCCAACTTTTTTCTAGCTGTCATTTTAGGGGCTCCGTACAAAAACTTATGAAGGACAACAAGATCGAGGTCGAAGACAATGTCTGGAAACTGGGCGACCGACGAAATTCCGTTATACTAAAAAAAAAATGTACTACATTGTCATTGACACCTGCATTCCTGCAATGTTCTTTGTGTACCCTGGGCTTGTACATAGATGAATGCACAATTCAACTATAACCAATTTCCCATCATTTGCAACATGTATATACGGAGATACCAGGCATTCGAAACGTAAAGTGAATCTCTGTAACTAGACTCTCACTCAAGGGCTACGGACGTGTATGTTCACAGTGTGTAGCGTGGTTGTACAGTTCTGATGAATATTCATAGCTTGGCTGCTGCGATATGCAAATTATGAACGTCATAACTCAAGGGATTAATAGGCTGGTCTAGCCTTTGTTATTTTGTGTTTTTAATAAACTGCCATTAAGTCTTGACGATTTTTTTGTTGTTGTTCAAGGAATCCAATTAAAGTTTATAACTTTTCCTACTTCATATTATCAGCAATTCGAAATTTAATTCGATTTTTTGTTTACCGTCAACTTGGCCTAAAATCGGAAATGACTATGCATCTTTAATAATTGTACACATTTCAGGGCTAAGCCTGTGCATTGTGGCGTCTCAGCACTTCTGCTTCATTGGTTCCGTGTACAGTAAGGATGTAGAGTCATTCCGTTGGGTTTTACCCTACGAGGATCCGTGCGTCTGTACTGCCGTACGACTTGGTGGACACCTGCCGTACAAGCCTGCGACCGGCCACTATCTGGAGGGACTCTTTCTCAGCGAGGACTCCGAAGAAATTCACAAGTTCTTTGATTGTTCAGGTAAGAAAATAACTCAGGGAAAATATGATTAACTTACTATAATTCACGGTCGGTCGGTCGGATGGAGGGATGGAGGGATGGAGGGAGGGATGGAGGGAGGGATGGAGGATGGATGAATGAAGGGACGACTGGAGGGACGGATGAATGGATGTAGGGATGTAGGGATGGATGGATGGTTGGATGGATGGATGGAGGGAGGGAGGGAGGGAGGGAGGGAGGGAGGGAGGGAGGGAGGGAGGGAGGGAGGGAGGGAGGGAGGGAGGGAGGGAGGGAGGGAGGGAGGGATGGAGGGAGGGAGGGAGGGAGGGAGGGAGGGAGGGAGGGAGGGAGGGAGGGAGGGAGGGAGGGAGGGAGGGAGGGAGGGAGGGAGGGAGGGAGGGAGGGAGGGAGGGAGGGAGGGAGGGAGGGAGGGAGGGAGGGAGGGAGGGAGGGAGGGAGGGAGGGTGGGAGGGAGGGAGGGAGGGAGGGAGGGAGGGAGGGAGGGAGGGAGGGAGGGAGGGAGGGAGAATGGATGGATGGAGGGAGGGAGGGAGGGATGTATTGAAGGATGGATGGATGGATGGGTGTGTATATGGATGTGTGGGTGTGGGTATGTATTGATGCATCAGTAAAAGGCTCTCTCATTTTTGCATCTGAAGGCCGTAGAAGTTGCACGGAGCAATGATCCGTTCAGAATTGACTAAAATATGAGGGGAAAACAAATTCATAGTTTCAACGGGCCTTGTTGTTATGGACCGCGCGTTGCTGGGTGCAGTGTTACGGGCCTTTCTGACTGTTGTTTGGGTCGATCGTTGCTCACTTGCTGAGCGTTGCTCAGTATTGCAGCGTATTGTTATTTTGTGCATAAGTATGTAGATGGTTGAAACCGAGGACTTTAACAAAAGGGATCCAATTGTTTTGACAGAGCGTGGACGTTCTCCTTTCGCTTTCGTGTACGAAATAAATCTATGAAGTCGCTAAAAAAAAAACAAGTCGAAACAATAGGAGAGCACAGAGAAGTCTTTGGTTCACGGGCTGAATGTGTGTCTGTTAAAGTCCGGACAGAAACACACTTGTGTCTTTCTGAGAATTGGGAAGCGCTTTCAATAGAAGGGGATGTAGGCCTACAGGCTGAAGACTATACTATTGATTTTCATTTCTTGAAAAACTACAGTATAATGTCACTTAAAAACAAATTGGTAACCAACTTAAATGTTAACACCACAAAATACAACATTCTTTAACTTTCTTTGTTGTCACGTGAACACTATGTACGGTAAACCGAGATCAGATCATCGGCAGTGCATGATGTATAGAACAGTGATGAATGATATTAGGACGACATAATATTTGTGAACTAACGGCTCAATTTTAAATTAATTCAACCAATGGGTCTCCCGCTAGTGTCACATAAAAATGACAAAAAACAAAAAACAAACAAACAAAAACGTGTCTAACCTATGTATCATTAATATTTTATCCCATGTAGATGATCTCAACACTATGTCTGAGCCAACGCCACACTCTATCATGTGACCGATACTAAAACCTAGATAACTGAGTTTCCCTCATTTCATTTTGCATGAGACTTTGATTTCCTTTAATTCACTATGTTTATCCCTCAAAGGAATGTGTGATAAGCCACTTGGTGTAGAGCACGGCACCCCTCTTCATATTCAAGACGGAGATTTCACGGCATCGTCTGTAGATCAAGATGGAAACTGGCACAGCTCGGCCTCGTCGGCAAGACTTAACTACAAAGGATATACGGCATTCTGGATAAATCAGTTACAGACACCCGGCAGTCGCGGGGGTTGGGCACCTCAAGACAACCAGCACGTCGGTTCTTGGATCGAAGTGAACCTCGGAAGAATCGTGATGGTTTCCGGGATCATTACGCAAGGTCGCGACGGTGAAGGTGATGGGTCTGGGACAGCACACCTATTTTGGGTCACTCGGTTCAAGGTCACGTATCGCTCGTCAGAGAATTCAGAGTTACTCTACGTCAAGTCAACAGATGAGCAAGAGGTATATCTCATATCAAGTCATATAAATTTTGGTATAATTTCTGTCACCGGATAGTTTACTGTCGAACATAGGTCCTTGTTTAACAAACAAACAAACACACAAAGAACTGCAAAATACATATACATTATTATATGTACATCAAACTAAAACAATGACAAAAACAACTTGAAATCGCCCTAAATGATAATCTTTTCTTGACGCTGTTTAGTCTAACCGTTATGTCTCCTTCCAGGAATTCAACGGTAACACTGCTGCTTACAACCAGCAGGTGACCAACTTCTTTTTGGAACCAGTTCTTGCTTACAGCATTCGCATTTACCCGGTAGCGTGGAAAAACGAAGTTGTACTTCGCTTTGAACTACTTGGATGTCTGATGAATTTGTAAACGGCCATGTTTACGAGATGGAGAGGTTAATCAAACCATCAAACGGTAGCCAACTTACATTGACAGTGACTAGTTTTTCATTATAAAGCACCTCTTATCCTCTAAGTAATTAAATCGAAAATCCTTGTTTTTTTTTTTACAGTTAGACATATTTCTTAAAACAGAGGAGGGCATTTGACATAATTACATCATTAATGTTAAATGCCTTTAATATTAACATTCTTACTGATGTATTGCACAATTATTATACTATAATTATTATATTTTCTTCAAGGTCGTCGGAGTTCACCAACACTTCATTTTCTAAATCAATTTTCTTATATCGATCAATTTAAAGGGGGTGTGTCGTCATGATTATAGCAGGCCTGAGCATGTGCATGGAAAAATGAACTATCACCCATATACTGCACACGCGCCCGATTGCAGTCAAATCACAAAGGATGCCGCCTTTGTCAAACTTAAACGCGACCGAGTGCCGCGCACGCGCGCGTAGTAACTGGGTTGTTGCCATAGAGCTATATGACTAGGGCCCCGATTTCGTAGAGCTGCTTAACGGCCGATTTCGTGCTAACTGTGCGATTTCCATTTCATAGCGCTGCTAACCGTAAGCACATAAAAAGGCATGCTAACCTTCCGGTGCTTACTGTAGGAAAATGATCGACGTAACCATGCAAATTCTTGGTGAACGCGCAAGCTGGCCGCCTAATTTTCGTGCTAACCTGTGAAATACGCTTAAGCTTAAGCAAATTTTTCTGCTATAGTTAGCACGAAAATTTGCTTACCGTTAAGCAGCGCTATGAAATTGGGCCTAGAGCGCTAGTATAGGCCTTTCCATTTGCATATATCATGGGAAAGGCCTATTGTTCGTACGTTGAAGCCGCCTGGGCGCATCCATGTTTGTGGTACAAACCTATGGAAAACTTGAAATCTTGTACGGCTGGGTTACGGCTATTTGCACACCTCTGCTTTATTCCTTTTCCGTGCGTTACACCAGAAATAAGACGCACAATCAGTTAATGCGGTGATTTAACCTCAGCGCACCCGTCTCACCCCTCGATCGTCGCGTCCAGTTTCAAGCCGCAGTTTGAGGCGTGCTAGAGGCGCGTCATGCAGCCGTAAACGCGCGCACGCAAGACATGCAGAATACTCGCAGGCAAAATGTTCTTTGAAAATTTAAATCTTTCTTCAATGACGCACATTGACTGTGTGCAGCGCGACTTCAAAAACGGTAACCGTTGCGCATATACAACGTAGAGTTAGCGCTCTAGTAGTAGTCAATAGACCTCATGCATTGACGTCATCACGCCGCCATCTTAGAGGTAAATCGATGGAGTAACAATGGAAACGCAGAGATTTGTACGCGCGGCGCACATGATTGGCCAATGAACAACCTCATAATGACGTCATGTGCATAAGGTCTATATAACTCTGTGGTTGTTGCCTGAACTGGGTTGTTGCTTTAATCTTGACGACACAGCCCCTTTAATCTGTGACCGGGTTTTGTAAAACAATTAGCTGGAAAACTTGTAAATTAAAATAGTTTTGATGTCAAAAATATTGTAGCTTTAAGTCACCTTGCTATAAACTGATATTATTAAAAAAAAGACCTGATACATGAATTATTTACATTTCCCTCAACGTGACCCTTACTGGGGAAGAAGTTCATAGCTCTCTTTTAAAAGAACAAGTTATTTTATGAGTGTCTTTCTCGAAAATGGAAAAAAAACTGGGTTTACTCAATATTGCAACTGCCATGGTGTATTAATCACGGTTGGTGTAAAACACTCAGGTGTATGAAGTGGTCTAACGGAGGGGGGGCCGAGGGATTTGTCCAACCTGAAATCAGTCAGAATGGTGTTTAATTGGACAGAATCCCCTCTGGACAATTACAAGATCCGTTCATGAAAACACTGAAAAATGACGTTCCTACCTGAGCTTGAGTCCGTCCAAAATGGCCAAGAATTCCACTGAGCCTCTCCAACGGAGTAATCCTGACCACAGTGAGACCGAAACAGACTGCAAAACATTCACCGTGTAGTTAGCACCAATTATCAGTTTCTGCTGATGTAAAAAAAAAAAAAAGGGCCAGCTAAAACTGAGTCTGTCTCAAATTCTACCATGCACTTCAATACATGGCTGCAACAAAATAAGGATAACCAAACAGAAACACAGGTAAGCTCATACAGTGTACATTTTATAACAATAAAGCCCGCTACATACGCACCATTCACCAAAACCTCTAACGCATCTGGTTTTCACACAAAAGACAGCAACATTCCAGGGCCGAAGAATGTCCAAACGGTAGGAAACAGCAGGCCTTTTGTGACACCGTTGGTACTTGTCAAATAAATCTGCAAAGTATGTGACCCAACATAATAATTATACGTGAAAGTTAAGGCTCAATCGAATCATGGAAACACTAGGTGTAATAACTAGCAGTCAACCAAATACTTAGAAGAACACCGAGAAGAATCCACAAGAACAAGAACAAGAACTAGAACCTGGAAAAAACCCCATTACTGGGGGTTCTCTGAAAAATACTCTTTTACATCCATGGCATAAAATCACTACACTGAGCCATGATCAGGCACAAAATGGAGAAAAAAAGAGACAAACTATAACGTGTATATCTGACACAGCCTCCAGCAAAAGAGAAAGATATGAGGTGTCGCAAAATTACTACGCCAATTAATGTACCTACAAATACCAATCCAGGCAATGCAAAGATAATTTTGAAATAATCACTTCCTTGGCTCAATATCTTGTATGATAAATGTAATGTGATAACAAATATGAAGTGTAAATTACTACCCATCAATTGTTGCAATAAACTTGAATAAAAATTAAAGAACTACTTAAGACCTATTTTTAATGGATGGATACACTGCAATCCGTCCTTTAGCAAAAAGTATACAGGTCCATAATACAGTTTTGGGGTTAGTTTCAAAAGAAAGATTGAGGGCGTACTTGCGTTCCCTTTACATACCCTTGTATACATTCCCGACAAAAATAGGACTGTGAAAAGAATAGAACCGTGTAAATGGAACAATATACTCCATGACTTAGCTAAATCGATTATTTTTTGAAATAATAATTTTTAAATTAAAGTAAATCGACACCTGTTGAAGTCATCATATCCAAATGCAATCAATACTGGTCCTTGGCCCATGATTAATCCTTCCACCAAGCTTCGTGCAAATACTTATCAGACAGATAGAATAGAGACAGACAGATAGACAGACCGACAGACAGACAGACCGACCGACAGAACGACAGAACGACAGACCGACAGACCGACCGACCGACGGATAGACAGACAGACAGACAGACAGACAGGGGGGAGGCAGGCAGGCAGACAGACATGCAGGCAGGCAAGCCAACAAGCAAGCAAAAAAGCAAGCAAGCAATTAATCAAACAAAAAACAATCAACCTTAGGCAAAAACGAAAAGCTACTCGGTAGAGGTAATAATAAACTCACAAAATGGTAGGATCAAATGACCAAACAATAATGACAAAATAGCCAAATTGAAGGGTCTCTGAATAACTTCAACACGAAAAAGAGTCATAAAGAAACTGTTATGACTATGTCTTTGTCTATGGTTATGTCTGCCATTACAGAAGCCAATTAGATGCTTAAAGGTTTTAATTCAATTAAAGTATGACCCGTGTTCGCCTTTAACCAAGCGTTGCCATCGAAACGGGCAAAACATAAAATCCCATTCGTATAATACTACCAACTCGCATAATTATTTGATCGTGGTATCACTGCGTGGTGCTGAACCGTACAGTTTACAGCATTCTTGCGTTCAACACCAATTGAAAATCTGTTCACTTGATTTGATTTTCAAACTTGATTGAGGTGAGTTTAATTTTCTACGATATTGCGTCTTGCAAGGTAGTAGGCCTACCCATGCTAATGGGAAACAATTATTGTTAATCATTTTCTGCGAAATTAAGCTGCATTTTATCGCTGCATCGCTGAAATGCAAATCGATTTGTATTTATTTTTTATTATCGTGTACTTAAAGTACAAGCCATTCACACACTGAAGTGCACAAATTGCGGATTTATAAGGAGTACAATAAAATTTGGAAGATAACGTGGATATATAAAAAAAATACGACGCGTTTTAAAACTAGCTATTAACAGGTTCACATGTACGACAAAAAATAAAAAATATGTATCAGTTATGGTGACGTTTATATTGCGTTAAAATAACTAATTTATATCACTGCCGGAACAAGTACATTTCGGCATATCAAGTCGAATTCATTCGAGGCTCAATGGAGTCAGTAACACGATACATTCCATAACCTTTCATGGAGTTTAGAGAATAAGAGCTATTCGATTGTAAGAAATATGATTGATGAATTTAATTACTGAACTACGCGGTGTTGATTTGATGTTGTTTTCCTTCAGTTTCAGCACCGACATTATGAGTAGATTTCACTTTGGCGTAACATTCGCCTTCCTAGGTAACGTAATTCATAACAGATTTTAACAAGACACTTCGTATAAATTGCAAGCAGCACTGCATTGACCAATTTTTACAGAGATTATCATATTATATTCGTTGAAGAGATTTTGTTTTCTCGTGACCAAGGCAACGCCCCCTTATCGTCACAATAGGCGCTTTATCTGCCTCAAGTGTTCCCTCTACGATCGATATAAAATGTTGACATTGTGCACAGTATGATATCAAAACGAATACAGTTGCACCCATGTTCCACAATGGTGAGAATATTTTTATGAGTCAACAGGTTCATTTTTAACTGTAGTTTTTCAGTTTTCCCTCGTTTTTTGTAGTCTATAGCAACATTTCTTGAAGTTGTTTTCAAATTGTTAAAATCATGTTGTTTTTCTTCATAAAATGTTGCTGCAAGAAAACAATTATGAAATTGGTGCACTTACAAAAATATATTTTACAGTCTTTGAATTTAATTCCTTTTCTGTGCAACAAAATGTGACACATTTTTTACTCCAGATTATTATTGCATCATACTATACGAAAAGAAAGTACGCGCGCATTTTTAATGATAAAAAAAGAATTTATAGTTTTTTCGTTTACTGTTTTCTCCCCAAAATTGCCAAAATCATGCTCCAGATGTACAAATAAATCTCACTTTGCAAGGCTAAGAATTTCAATCTGAGTGAATTTCAGTTATTTGGTTTGCAATTTAATATGCACATTTTCATTTGTTTCGTTTTGGTCATACAATCACCGACAAAATTTCACCACAAGACGCTCCAATTGATTCTTTTATTTCTGTTTTCTACTTAATCACCTCAATAATTTGGGTTGGAACAACAAAGGATGAAACAGGTCTCTGCCCCTCCTCTTATAGCTGGCCAGGTTTGAAGAATAAGGGATATAAAATCTGTCCCTTCCTCTTTGCTGGCCAGGTTTGAGGAACAAGGGATAAAAAAAATCTATCCGCTCCTTGAATACTGAAACTACTAGCACTCGATCCACAAACAGACCTGTCGGGACAACAACCTTTTTTCCACATATCCCATCAATGAAGCGATGCCAGTCATGTCGCCCCCTCGTAAAGCCGCCCCCGCATTCTCGCCCCCTGACACAGTCGCCCCCTGACAAAGTCGCCCCCTCAATTTCAAAGTCGCCCACCGACAATGTCGGCCCCTTGCAATGTCGGGTCTCTTTTGTCGTTTGTTTTTTCTTTCTTACTTTTTCTTTCGTACACATTTCAGGGCTAAGCCTGTGCATTGTGGTATCCCAGCACATATGCTTTACTGGTTCCGTGTACAGCAAGGACGTAGAGTCATTCCGTTGGGTCTTACCCTACGAGGATCCGTGCGTCTGTACTGCCGTACGACTTGGTGGGCACCTGCCGTACAAGCCTGCGACCGGCCACTATCCGGAGGGACTCTTTCTCAGCGAGGACTCCGAAGAGATTCGAAGAAGTTTTGATTGTGTGGATTTTGAGTTTGCTGACTCTGTGGAAGGTAAGTGTTTTCCATTTTGACAAAAGTCCGTTTGGAGGAGAGTCTACAACTGGGAACATTCTATCAACATTTGAAAGAGAAGACTCGCTGTGCATACTGAAATTGAAACAATGGTACAGCAAAATGCTCTATTTTTTCATGTGTTTTTATTTTTACTCAGAAGTACCGGGTGGCAATCCATGGGAATGTACACCTAGTCCTTTAGGTGTTGAGCATGGTCATCCACTATCCATCCAAGACGGGGACTTCACGGTATCGTCCGTTGACAGTAAAAGTACCGCTGCGTCGGCCAGACTCAACTTCAGAGCGACCTCTGAGACTTACGTCAGTGGTTGGAAGCCAGATAAGCATCACGAGTGGATCCAAGTGGATCTTGGGATAGATGTAGAGGTGTATGGAATCGTCACACAAGGTCGTTACAGCTCAACCAAGAAGCACTGGGTCAAAACATACACGGTCCAGTACACTACTTTGGAAGATCCACACCTGCGGGAGGTCAAGTCCCAAGACGGCCACGTACAGGTAGGCTTACAATGGTCCTTAATTGATCACAGTAACCTTTTATCAAATACCAGAACCGGTTTCCCCTCCTGGCTATTATCCCAGTTGACTGAATCCACTCAGAAATGTTCAGTTTGGTAAAGACATCGTTTGGCGTTCAATCGCACTGGACTGAAATTCTGGTGTTCTAATCAGCAGAGTGTGGGTTCGAGTCCCGGTCTTGACACGTGTGTCCTTCAGCAAGACACTTAACCATTAGTGCTTCATCCTTCGGATGGGACGTAAAGCCGTAGGTATACCGTGTGTTATGTAATGCACGTACAAAAAGTTACATACTTATCACAAGAGAAGGGGTTTGCCCCGGTGTTTCTGGCAGTGACTGCTGAATGGGTCACATGAATGGCTCTTATTAAAAAAAACCCTCAAAACTCTTCAAAATAAAATAAGCGCCTTGAGTACCTAATTGTTGGTAGATGTGCGCTATATAAGACTCCAGTGTTATTATCCCCGTATACATCCTTTAATTTATTAAATTGCTACTGACCAACTCTTTACATTGTACATTAGTTATTGTTCTTTAAATTTCTATTTTTTTCAATTTTTTTATTTGTTAACGTGTCTGTAAAATGTCCTTCTCTGCGACCAACTGTTTTTTTTACAGACGTTTAATGGCAACACGGATGGTGATACCCAAGTGACCAATTCGTTTGATTCTCCACTCCTTGCGAACAGCATCCGCATTGTACCAGCCTCTTGGAACGAGGAAATCGTCCTTCGCTTCGAGCTTCTCGGTTGCATATTGTTGCCTTGATTAATAATTCATTTCATGTCAGAGAAGCTTAAATCAAGTCAATTAGTTCACTTATATAAGTACATGTAATTACAAATAAGCTGTGGTAATCGTATAATGTAGAGACACGGGAAGGCGGCCGGTCCTCTAATTAAAAAGGACGAGCATTCACAACATAACAAAATGCACGACTTCTAAAACTTCTCTTTAGAGAGGTTTCACCAGAATAGAAAATAAAAAAACAAAATTTACTTAATATATTAAAATAATTTAAATTAAAATAAATTAAAATGAAATAAAATTGGTTCAAACTAAATTAAATTAATTAAGATCAAAGTTCCACCTCGTCGATGGTACAATTTAGTTTTACTTGATGTTCAATTTATCAATGGTGTGCTTTTCAAAACTGGCCTCCTCGTTGTCAACGATTCTTAAATTAAAAAAAAGGGGGAGGAATATATGCCTTAATTAAGTAACTAACTTTACGGATCTGTGTAAATTTTTAAATATTATTGGTAATATGGGACGGAGACACTGAATGGGCAGGTCAAAAATGGGGGAACTGTCTTTCGTTCACTCGAAATAATAGTTTTTCGTCACTTCGAAAGAAATATTTCGAGGGAACAAAATATTTGTTTTTCTCTGTCGGTGTTTTTTTTTTTTATATTTTATCTGCATGTCTCTTTATATTGGGCCCCGCAAGCAAGAGTGAAAAAAAGAACCGGTATATTTACGGATACTGTTTTGAACAATCTTCACTAATAAACGGTACCGGTATACAATGATGGAAATTAAGCACCAATGCTCGCGTTGGTCCCCGTACATGAGTAGGCCCGATACCAGGGGGCATAATTTAGCTTGGTGAGCTATCCCATGGCAGCGCGGGCTGTATACTCCTAGTTTAGTGCTCCATGGTTTAAGGAATGAAATAAATGGCCCAGTGACCAGGGTAATACTGTTCATGAGTAATGAGGTCAAAATTGGTGGATACCGGCGTTAAGAGTGTCCATTATAATGATTTATTATTATTAAACATTTGATAAATAGGATTCAAAAGGATAATGGCCGTACGACTTGTTTCAGCGATTGAGACAAAGTGTTTTTAATCACTGTTGAGAAGATCGCAATAACATTAAAGAAGCACAAACATGCCTATATTGCTCCTTGGTGTACGTCTAGTGGATACAGTACTGCTACTACCAACACATAACCATATTTAATAGATGTTGATTTTTGCATCGTGATAAGAATATTATTTGTGTTTTTTAGCCGTACACCGTTGTGTTAAGCACATACTCATTACTTTCCCGAGTTCCGTGAACAAAACCTCACAGGCGTATTCCTCGGCTGGGATTCGAACTCACTACCCCCGCCATTCTAGAGCAGATGTCATTCCTGACCTAAGCAGACCACTTGGGCTTCTTTTATGTATATATATTTCAGACTTTTAATTTAATTAGCTGTTCCGACTATCCGTCGGAACAGCTATTGATTCTGTCGGGATTTTTTATTTATTTATTTTTTTGGCTATTATTATTCTTTCTTTCCCACCAAACCCCATTGACTTAACACATGACTTTTTGCGCAAAATAACTCATTTTAAGAACAAAACACCAGACAAATTCTATACCATAGGAGCTCATGCCTTGACTTAATTAAACGATATAAACAAATTACGTTACAGCGACATGAATATTATTAGTCAATCTTGTTACCACCATATCTCAGGAAGTTTACTTTGACTCGATATTGTAGATGTGCTTTTTGGAACAATTTTTTTATGTCGCGTCATCATGACGTCTTTTATGGCGCGTTTTGTATTTGTGTACAAAACAGATTGAACAATTTCCTAGACTTGATCAAATCTTAATCCCTCCTGCGTTTTTTATAGGCTCAACATACATTTTGGACACTTTCTTTATGGTTGCAGACTTACACACGTCTATTTGTACACAGGATTTGGAAAATGTGTGTGCTCCGTGCATGCAGGGGCATATTCGTCCACTGTGACGAGATCGACCGTGCACAGGTGCATAACATTGTGGGGAGGTATTGGACGGTTTTACGGGGTCGTTTCTGTGGAGACCTGGTGGTATCATGGAGGTTTCCTTCCTCCATGGCGATATGTACAGCTGTGTGGTATTCATGGACGTCAGTCCGTTGTGTTTCAGAACTGGTTACTCCATGAAAGTTATAACTTTTATTCCCCCTGGAAAAGTTCCCAGAGGAGTACCAAGTACCAAGTAAAAGTAAGTAAGTTCAATCATTGCGGAAGGAAGTGGTTGTACATCATGTAGAATCAAGATTGAGTTTAGAGAAACTAATTTGTCATCCAATAACCACAGATCAACCTAGCAGCAACAACGGCGTTGTTTAATTTTAACACACAGTTCAACATTCTACTTTGCTGATATTTTTTTCTTAAACATCTGTCATCTGTCCTGGAGAGACACACAAGACCTAAAATAATTCATTTGTTCTGTCCATACAATATTTCAGTGAACGTAATAATATTTTGAGTGAAATATTTCGTTCCCTCAAAATAATATTTTGATAGTACAAAATTATTTCGTCCTTCGAACGAAATAGTACTTCGATCGTCCCATTATTCCGTTCCCTCAAAATATAATTTCGTTCACTCGAAAGTATTTTGTTCCTTTCAAACATTTACTCTAAGGGAACGAAATAGATTTCTATTTGAAATGTTATTTCGTACCCATAAAATAATATTTTGATCCTTCAAAACAACATTTTAAGGGAACGGAATATTTGGAGCGAAACATTGTTTTGTTCCCTTAAAACCACTTGGTTTCTTCAAAACAATATTTCAGGTAATGAAGTAGTATTTTGAACAAAACAATATTCCGTTCCCTTAAAATATTAGTTTGTTCCCTCAAAACCATTTCGAACCTTGAAACAATATTTCAGGGAACGAAATAGTATTTCGAGTGAAGTATTATTCAGTTCCCTCAAAATTAATTCGTTCACTCAAAATCATTTCGTTCCTTCAAAACAATATTTCAGGGAATGTAGTAGTTTTTTGAGCGAAACAATACTCCGTTTCCACAAAATATCAGTTTGTTCCCTCAAAATCATTTCGTCCTTCGAAACAATATTTTAGGGAGCGAAATAGTATTTCGAATGAAGTATTATTCCGTCCCCCCAAAATTAATTCGTTCACTCAAAATCATTCCGTTCCTTCAAAACAATATTCCAGGGAACGAAATAGTATTTCGAGTGAAGTATTATTCTGTCCCTCAAAATATTGATTCACTCACTCAAAATCATTTCATTCCTTTCAAACGATATTATAAAAAATTATAACTATTAAATACCTTACCAAAAGACAGCAGTGTGAATAATTAATTCAGCATTCTTGAAATCAGCTGATCTCAAGAAGCCTTCATCCGATGTTAATTTTTTTTTCAGTTATAGATTTAATTGAAATTGTAGCTGTGCAATTTGTATTATTTTTGTCTGAACCGTCATCATGACGTCATTTATGGCGCGTTATGTGTCTGTGTACAAAAGACATGACTCAAAAAGTGTAACTATTTGGTAGGTCAAAAACCTGAAATTGTCAACATAATTTAAATTTTTAGATTGCTATATTACAACGATCGTTTAGAAATCACGAATGATTTTACCATATCTCAGACCATTGAAACTAACCCAAGCACAACGTAATGCCACTATATTTAATCTGAGCACCAATGGTACAACGTTGTGGTGGACTGCGCCACATTTCGCCGCTCAGAATTGCATACAAATTTGTACACAAGTACGCACTCGCCTGTTTTTCCAACGTTTAAACTAAAATAAGTTCAGGACTTTTAAAAATTTCCACAGTCCAATCTTCTTAACAGATCAATTAAACAACTTCTAGTTTATAACCACCCCCCGCTTAAAAAAACAATTGCTTAACATCTACTAGTAACTATTAAGTTCTGATTATGATCAAGTTTTTGTGGAAATGAACTCCCATTCCACGTGGAGTTTGAACAAAAAAGAAATGAAAATTATAACTGTATCTATATAATAGCTCTCATTCTTAAGCCTGAGAGGTAAGGATTTGAAAGATTCATAGTTGGAAAGTTTCAACGTAAACGTTTTGTTTCAACGTAAAAGCAACATAATGTTCAAGCAAGACTGTCCATGTAGTAAACATAAGAAAGTAATGTGAAAAGAGACACATGGGCATGTGGGCATGGCATGCTGGCCGCAACTAGCGCATTGAAGGTGTTCCCATTGAAACGAGACTGGCATACATTCATTATAAAATGGAATTCGGTTGATGCTTTTAAAAAGTGGGGTTTTGGAGCATCCATTGCTTTAACGGGTAATCTCACGGCGAGCTAAGAAGCTTCACACACGTTTTATTGATGCTGGTCATTTTTAATTTTTTTTTTTTTTTTTTTTTTTAGCTGCCATTTTGGTTTTTGTGATGAACAGTGGCAATGTGTGGATCCCTGCAAGTAATGGAGGCATCCACGAAAATGAGTTGCGCGACCACTAGATATAAAAATGTGTTAAGAGCATAGAGCTAATCAATTTTTCCAGTATGCACATGTATGGAAGTTATGTCAGTGAAAAGCTTCTGGATCTTTGTTGCGGTAGCGGGCTTGGGGGGAAACCGTGCGGCCGCCACATCGGGACGCAGACCACTTTACATCGGTGGGCTTCTCCCGCTGACGAAGGGGTCTTCCCCAGACTTCGGACCCACTGCTTTCGCCGGAAGCAAACTGGCCGTTGATGATATCAATAACAGGAGTGATGTACTGCCGGACTACGAACTCATAGTAAATTGGACGGATACTCAGGTAATACTTCAATTCAAAACAAAATTTATTTCGAGCTTCTCTTCTCCAGATAAAACATAATTTATAAGTGTAATAACTTATGACAAGCTCAAAAACAAGTAATTCGTCGTGTGCCTTGTAGAAGGAAAAGGGGCGCCATAAACAATTAATGTGCAAAATTGTGTTTCAAGAAAACTGAGCGTGACAGTTTGGTCTCTTTTCTGCATTTATAAGTCATTACAAACATGTTAAATTCTGCACGGGCATGGGAAAACATGTCTTTTGGGGGTAATTCTAGCAAGAAATTTGTAACAGTAATGTCATATTTTTGTCAGCCATTTTATGTGCCTAGACGAAGAGCATAGAGCCTTACGCCCTTTTCTATGTTTTATATAAACAAATCATAACATTAAGCCCCCCCCCCCTCAAAAAAACCCCAAAACAACAACAACAACAACAACAACAACAACAAAAACAAAACAAAACAAACAAAACAAAAACGTAGTTTCACAACATCCCACTAAATGAGACCTTCGGGAAGCTTATCAAAAGTTTTTCCCACACACCGTTTGTTTGAGTTAATTTTGAAACAAACTTACTCGGGTAAGAATTGGAATTTCTTTTTATAGGCAAATATATGATAACTCACTTTTTTAAAACTATTTCAGTGCTCGTGTATTTACACCGTGAGATAAAAATACGAAACTATGCGATTCATATGCTTTAATGACGACTTTTAAAAAAAACCATAGAGATTACAAAAACTATTAGCCAGCGTGAAATGCACACAAAGAGCACAGCTGGCAGAAAGACAAAAATAACTAACTAACTAATTTGTGTGGGAAATTGTATTATGAATTCAACAAAAGGCAAACGAAACTTTTAAGGTTGATTTTAGGGAAGTTAATAAACCGAAGCAAACAAACAAAACAGTAGAAAATATACCATTTTGGCCTTCATAGCAAAGACATTCCAGCGAATATCCAAAAGGTCCCGCATGTCCTCCTATAGTCATGCTCTGTCATGCAGCGGATGGTGATTTAAAACCTCCTAGGCAAAAGTTCATTGAATCACAAACTAAAAATACTTAGGGTGGAAAATTCTCGAATCCTTTGCTTGGCATCCTTGTTTTCTTAATTCCCTTTCATTTTTGGGGAATTTGAAGTATATTCGAAATCCTTGTGTTTTGACAGTAGGCCTCGAAATAAATGACATTGTACTGTTCACTATTGCATATACCATTTCTTCACCCACCCATAACCAGACATTTTTACATGATTACACATTTGGGCTACAAAATAGGCTAACATATGACTTCAAAGGTCTTCCTGGAATGGAGAAGAAGGGTTCCTAAAAGAAGCCATCAAATTTTGCCGTTTTCGAGCATTTTTCAAAAAACGATTTATCCGAACCAAAAAAGTGGTTCGGATAAATCACGTGATCTTCGGAGTTAGTTTTACTTCCACCCGAAATAAAAGTAAATTACTGAAACCAATTTAAATCTCTTTTTTACAATTAATTATGAGTATTTGACAAAAAAGACTATGCATTCAGATTATTGATACAATTTGTAAATAATGATGAAAAATCGAACGTAATATTCGCATTCAGAGTGTCCGTGCAACCGAAGCGTGTTTTACGGCGCACCAGTGTGGGAGCTAGCGGAACGTAAACCTTGGGGCATATCCCGTACATCCGGTGCCGTGTCTCGTGGGGCCAGAGAGAAAAACCAATGGGCATGAACTCACTATTGCCGGTCTAGCCGTAAGCTTGGGAGCTTGTCGGAGGGGTAGGGAGCCAGACCAAAAATTACGTTTTTGTACGACTGTTTAAGTCTGTACCCCTAGCTATTATTCCCTAACTATTGTAACGTGTTGCCTGCGTTACACACACGCGGGACGACGACGGGGAATGTTTATCCATGGAGGTAGAAATTAGACTAATTTCTACCTCATGGTTTATCCCATACAGCTGATCTATCTACTTCTACGATAGCTGCATAATGTCCATTCCCCCCCCCCCCCCCCCAATCGCGAAAAAAAAAAAAACCGGTGGCAGTGGCTGCGGCTGGCCAGTGAAGTCATCGCCCGAAAAACGGGAGAATGCCATCGCTAAAGCTGCCAGGAGAAAGGCAATCCGTTTGCAGCGAAGGCGGGAGGCTCGCTTGGCACATGCTGGCTTTCCCTTTGGATTGATCGTGTTGTTTTTTACTTTTTACTTTTCGTTGGACTGCCTTTTGGGTGTTTTTCCTTGCGATGTTTTTTGTACCGATCCTTGGATGTAGAAGAAACATTCTCCATTGCAAAGTTCGTCCAGTTCGTCGTACACAGAATACAAACTGTCCGTTTATGTCCGTTTTTTTATTTACACGTGAATTTGAAAGTTGGACAAGAGGCAGAATCACTGACATTTGACAAGGGGAGGGGGGCTGGAAGAGCATGATAGGGCGTGCTATGTCTGAATAACCAAGACGACGATTATGTGTTTTTTATTTACACGTGAATTTCTGCTGGATTGATATGAAGTCTGGATCCTCATACTTACTTATGGTACAACTGACATGGAAAGTCAAGCTATAACTTGTAACTGTAAACTTGTGTTTTATTTTTTATGTGTACTGCAATCATCCCGCACACTGTGCAGCGTGTGTACAAAAACATTTGCAGGCTAATATTTGTATATATGGCAATTTCAGTTTCAAATCAACCGTTAGAAATGTCGTCGTCTCCTTCATAAGTTCTCACCTGTTAAACAGATAACCTCCGGGCAGAATGAGAAAAGACCCCAAATCCACAACATTGCGTGAATTATAGTATGATGATGTGTGTGGGGATCAAATTGAAGCGCCAATGACAATGATGATGCAGCCATTAAGAACATGTTTTCAAAACTTGGAGAATAAAGAAACGATTATGAGGTAATTTTCATGCAAAATTATGTATGCAATATTATCGGGAGATCCCTTAGGTGTCTATTTGCACCATCCTAGACTTGGTTTCAAGTCTGATGCAGTGTCTTTGGCGTGCATGCATAAGTCTCTTATGCATTGACGTCACCACGCCGCCATCTTAGAGGTAAATCGATGATGTAACAATGGAAACTCAGAGATTTGTACGCGCGGCGCACAGGATTGGCCAATGAACAATCTCATTTTGACCTCTAGACGAGGGCGCCCTACTCAAATGACGTCATGTGCATAAGGTCTAATCTCATTTACTTATAGGATGTGCACACCAGTAAAATGGTACTAAACTGTTCATACGTTGAAGCAGCCAAATAGGTTTGCAGAAAGTAATCTGTGAAGGTTTAACTTTTAGGCCTACCATTTCCAAAAAGAAAAAAATGATGATGGAACATAATAAACAAACTTTTATGTTTTCTCAAACAAGGCCGATGTCATGCAAAATGATGTTTCATGCACGCGTTTTTAGTAACATTACTAAGTGTGGTGTGGACACTCTTTTTAATATTAAGCAATACAATCCCCGGTAGGACGTTCCGTGTATCGCCACCCGGCACTCTCACCAAAGAAATAAAAGGAGATGAACAAATTAATGTCTGTTGTTTGTCAAAAGGGTTATGACATGCCACCGATGATATCTGAATTATCTATCGTAGTTTTTAAACACAAGTATATGATAATAAATGAATAAATAATAAATAGAAAATAAGATTCTGAAATGTCTGTCTGTCGGATGGGATGATCATTGTTTTTGTCGTCAACAGATGATCGTCAACACTCAATACTCTTCTTTTACCACGGTAATAGATTGTGAATTTGTTGGTCAAAACCAATCACCAGATGTGCTACAAAGACGCATGTACATGGTTAAGAGGAACATGAGTGATGTACCCCACGGGGTACACCACCTGGTACCAACACTAATAAATTCAAGTGAGTCAATCGCACAAACAACCCCCTCTAACGACCATGCACGGGAAAACAATAAGATACGTCTTGCAGCAAGACTATTATCTCGTATGTACGACTTATTATCTCGTGCTTACGACTTATTAT
The DNA here is from genome assembly GCA_911728455.2 of Marthasterias glacialis. Taxonomy (NCBI): domain Eukaryota; kingdom Metazoa; phylum Echinodermata; class Asteroidea; order Forcipulatida; family Asteriidae; genus Marthasterias; species Marthasterias glacialis. The sequence goes on from OU452230.1 coordinate 6,808,167, forward strand.
CTCTAACATACCACTTATTATCTCATACGGACGACTTATTATCGTTTACGTACGACTTAATGTCCCGTACATACGACTTATTATCTCGTACGTACGACTTATTCGGAGGGAACTTTATTTTTACGGAGGCAGCTAGATACGCTTCCGTATAAAATTATACGCTTCCGTTTTCTTTGCAGTAATTTTCAATGTTTTTAAAACTATTACTCTATTAACAAGCAGACAATGTATTTGTTTTTACCCCAACATTAGATTAACCTGTGAAATAGTAAATGGCAAAACAAGGGTTTGTTCAAGAAGCAAATGGAAACTACAGTTTTAATTGGTCAGAAATGCCCCCTACAAAAAAGATGATGCATCACCCTGTGCCCCCTAAAATGTTACCCTAGCTACGTCTCTGATCACATATTAATTTCTTTGATAGCGATTGACTATGACGTGCTGTTGTAAACAATTCAATGGCACTATTTTGAATCTTTTTGTGTATTTTGAACTCAAGTTACCACACGCCAATCATGTTCATGAACAGTTCATGTTTTCAGGGATTTTCAAAAAATTGACGTTGCCTGTTTACCAATGACTTTTTATTGTAGAAAAATATTTTCAAAGGTGGGAAACATGTCAACCATATTTGTCCATATTTTATTTGGTCTAACCTTAAGGGCGTTTGTAAACCACAATTTCAGAAAGCAGAAATAAACGAAATTTCTTCCATTTATGGGTCAAAGTTGAGACTCATATCTTTGGAGGATGCCAAATATTTGCTTGTTATCCCTTTCAGTGTTGCTCGTGAGCCCAAGGCTTTATTTTATAATTTTTTGCCCAAGGCATAAAAGCAGTAAGCGTCCCTCTCAATGATTTTGTTCCGTTGTGCATTAGCAGTACCGTTACATTAAGCGCCCAACATTCAGACTGTGCAGTGAGAGCAGACTTAATGTCCGAAACCACTTCAAACATACAAGTAACTGAGTAACGCCAGACGGCAACTTAATGAGTCAGCTTCGTGGACATGATAGCCAGTAATGAAGGGGAACGAGAATGCCGAGTGGCAAAGCTAGTGGTTCGTGGCCCCCTTCACACAATTTGCCTTTGAAAATCTTAACATTTTTTAATGATATTAGTACAATCCATGACCCATACGCACCACTTGCCATCAAAAATAATAGATAAAATAAATAAAAATCGATCTTGTGTTCTCTCTCCGGTGCGGTTCCCGGGCGCGTGCCCCCACCCGTTGACTCCCTGCCCCGAGCTAAGCAAGTCAAGCCTATCCGACTTCTTATTGTATAATTGCTCAGTTTGATTAGTCTCCTTGATTACAAAAAGTGCTTTCCTTGATTCCTTGAGACACACGGCAAAGAACTTTAAAGCAAGTCTACAATAAAAAGACGAACCAAAATAATCAATATTAAAAAGGAGTTTAAACATCAGCTTCCACCACGTTTGGCCACCACTCTCCACTGGCCAAAGTCGCATATCATCTTTGTTTGTATTGTCTGATCCTTTCAGTATAACCTGCCCGTCACCCTCAATATGTTATACAAGTTCATCTACACTCCGCCGGTGAAAGTGGCAATATTTGGCCCGCTGTTCTCATCAATCACGTCTGTGTTAGCTGAGGTCATAGGACAATGGAACATCACTGAGGTAAGTTTATTCACCCTTTTTATCTGCCTAGTAGCAAGTTTAAGGGACACTTCGGCCTCAATTTTTCAGTTAAACCTTTCAATGTCCTTGTACATGTTGTGTGAACCTATTAAAATAACATTTTTATGTAAATATGATTAAAATGTCTTCTCATTAACGAGGGGTAACCGATAAACTAAACTATATAGGTCAGAGGTCAGCTATACGCATAACCAGTCGTCCCTACTGCCACCGATAAATTGCAGCCATGTCCCAAATTAATAGTTTAGTCCTCTGTCTTCATGCAAGAATTTCTTTGATTATGGTGATACAGGGTTCCAACCTGCTATCTTAAAGCACGACAATTCACCCAGTCTCGAGACACACGGATCAAACAGACGATACAAATTTACTGTTATAGATCGGTGACGGTAACAAAACACGTGAAACGTTATTTACCATAAGTCTCTTCAAACGAGCACAATAACTCCGTCCAACAGATATATAAGTGCAATAATTTGGCAGTTCCGTGCAATTCGTGGTAAATGCATGAAACTTGGTACACGTGTATGTTGTACCAAAACATGAAAAACTAGGCATAAGTTTTTGTGACATCACAAAAACAAGGTGTTCGGAATTATGGTAGTTAAACTTGTTATTTGATGTATGTAAAGTTACATCAATTTAAATATCTAAATATGAACATAAACACGTGAAATTGTGCTTTATAATATACTTCATTTAAACTTACGGTTTTGACAGGAAACTAGGTCAAATCAGGTCTCATATTAGTATAACTTTGTGAAGTACTCTAAGCCCTTTCATATGGCGTATTGATTGTGAAAATGGCTTACGTAGTTTCAGAGGTATGGGTTTTTAAAATATCAACATGGGCGGCTGTATTATAGACTAACAAAGTGTGGAGCGCACACCTTGAACAGAGATTAAGAACATCGCGTGGTTAATGTACATGTACATGTCAATGGGGCATCGATGTTACACAGCCACTCACACACAAGGACATGTACATGTATAATGGCATTGGATTTTCTATATCAGTGTGGGACACGCTTGAACGCGAACGGACAGTGGAATTGCGTTAATTTGCGGTTTGAACCAGAAGAAGAAGAAGAAGAAGAAGAAGAAGAAGAAGAAGAAGAAGAAGAAGAAGAAGAAGAAGAAGAAGAAGAAGAAGAAGAAGAAGAAGAAGAAGAAGAAGAAGAAGAAGAAGAAGAAGAAGAAGAAGAAGAAGAAGAAGAAGAAGAAGAAAGAAGAAGAAGAAGAAGAAGAAGAAGAAGAAGAAGAAGAAGAAGAAGAAGAAGAAGAAGAAGAAGAAGAAGAAAAAGAAGAAGAAGAAGAAGAAGAAGAAGAAAAAGAAGAAGAAGAACTAGAAATAAGTTTTTGTTCCGAGAACAAAACTAGGTTTTCGGAATTTAATTTGAACTTCCGGTTTTGACAGGAAACTATTAGGTCTCATGTTAGTATAACTTCATGAAGTACTTTAAGCCTTTTCTTATGGCGTATAGATTGTGAAAATGGCTTACATAGAGATGTGAAACAGAGAAGAACCTTCCCTGACCTTGGTATTTCGTGAAAGAATCATGTTCCTAGCTCTAACAATTTTTAAATGAGGAGCTACTTCCGGTATGACTGGCAGTAAAGGTCAGAGAGGTCACTTATTGTGCAACAGACAAGGATCTTCCCTAACTTTAGTATTTGGTGAAAGAATCTTGTTCCTACCTCTCACCACTTTTAAATGAGGAGCCACTCCCAGTCCTTCCGGTTTGACCGGAAGTAGATGTCACAGAGGTCAGAGCTATAAGAAACAGAGAGGGGCCTTCTCTAACCTTGATATTTGGTGGAAAAAATCATGTTACTACCTCTTACCACTTTTAAATGAGCCACTTCCGGTTTGACCGGAAGTAGAGGTCATGCTATGTGCAACAGAGAAGGACCTTCCCTAACCTTGGTATTTCGTGAAAGAATCATGTTCCTACCTCTAACCACTTTTAAATGAGGAGCTCCTTTCGGTTTAACCGGTCCTCATGGAAAATGGTATTTATAGTTGTCATTTCACGTATATAAAATTAAATCAACTTAAATATCTAAATCTGAACATAAAACGTGACATTGTGCTTCATAATTTAATGTTTAATTTGAACTTCCGATTTTGACAAGAAACTAAGTCAAATCAGGTCTCATATTAGTATAACTTTTTGAAGTACTTTAAGCCCTTTCATATTGCGTACAGATTGTGAAAATGGCTTACGTAGTTTCAGAGATGTGCAACAAAGAAGGACCTTCCCTCATCTTGGTATTTGGTGAAAGAATCATGTTCCTAGCTCTTGCCATTTTTTAAATAAAGAGCTACTTCCGGTTTGATCGGAAGTAGGGGTCAAAGAGGTCACGCATTTTGCAACAGAAATACCTTCCCTAACCTTGGTATTTGGTGAAAGAATCATGTTCCTAGCTCTTGCCATTTTTAACTAAAGAGCTACTTCCGGTTTGACCAGAATTAGGGGTCACAAAACAGTACCTTCCCTTACCTTGATATTTTGCGAAAGAACCATGTTCCTACCTCTAACCACTTTAAATGAGGAGCTACTTCCGGTTTGTCCGGAAGTAGAGGTCACAGAGGTTAAGCAATGTGCAACAAAGAAGGGCCTTCCCTAATCTTTGTATTTGAAGAAAGAATCCTGTTCCTCGCTCTTACCATTTTTAAATGAGGCGCTACTTCCAGTTTGACCGGAAGTACAGGTCACAAAGGTCACTAAATGTTTCACAAAGGAAGACCTTCCTAACCTTGATATTTCTCGAGAGAATCATGTTCCTAGCTCTCACCATTTTAACATAAAAAGCTACTTCCGGTTTGACCGGAAGTAGAGGTCACATAGGTCACTTAATGTGTCACAACGAAAGACCGACACTTACTTTGATATTTGCAATTTTTTGTTAATTTTTACATATGGCAGTTAAGGGGTCCTCCTATTGTTCTATTATTCTCTTTTCTGAAGAATTCCTCTGTGGGGTAGCACTAGAACAAAGAAAACCTTGTGGGGTAGCATTGTTGGTGAGTGTAAGGGCACGTTTACATGTATGATGGCATTGGATATTCTTAAGGTGGCTTTAAAGGAACATCGCAAATGAATATTGACGCCAATATTGGCGTCAATATTCACGATTTGTACCTCAAGTCGCAAATATTGACACCAACATTCACGACTTTGCCCCAAGTCGTAAATATTGACGCCAATATTGACGCCAAAACTGACGCCAGTATTCACGACTTGTACCCAAAGTCGCAAATATTTACGCCAATATTGTCGCCAATATTTACGACTTGAACCCAAACTCGCAAATATTGACGCCAACATTGACGCCAATATTCACGACTTGTACCCGAAGTCGCAAATATTGACGTCAATATTGACGCCAATATTCACGATATAGCCCCATGCAACTTAGTGTATTCGTTACTTTCACAGTCTGGCACCTAGGCACTCTGATCTCCGACTGTTATTGCAAGGCGCTCTCGAGTATAGTCGTCAGCTGCACCTGGACCCAATTACATGGCTGTGCTTACCGCCGGATTCTGCGGTTGCGGTTAACATTCTTTGTTTACAAGGCTAGCTGTATAAGCCCTGAATGCATATAGAAAAGTACGCACACGCAGAAGCAAACATTACAGACTATTGCTTGCCTACCTAACAAAACCATAAATATTCACGCCTGAGTGGGTTTGCGACTTGGGGCACAGTCGTGAATATTGGTGTCAATATTGAGGTAAATATTTGCGCCTTTGGGTACAAGTCGTGAACATTGGCGTCAATTTTGGCGTCAATATTTGCGACTTGGGGGTACAAACCGTGAATATTTGCGACGATATTGGCGTCAATATTTGCAACATGGGGCCAAGTCGTGAATATTGGCGTCAATATTGGCGTCAATATTTAAGACTTGGGGCAAAGTCGTGAAAATTGACGCCAATATTGGCGTCAATATATATTTGCTATGTCCCTTTAAAGCCACCATATATTCTGTAGCAATGTGGGACACGCTTGAACGCACATGGACATTGGATTTGCGTTAACGTCCAGTTTGAAACGGAAGTAAAGCTCAAAATGGTGTCACTTCAATGCAAAAGTTTGAAAAGGCTCAATTTTGTACAATCTGATTTAAGATTTGTGATCATGTGATAAGTACTTCTGAAAATGTGAATTTCTGAAATTTTCAACTTCCGGTTTGAACCGGAAGACAAGGTCAAATTGGGGTCATGTCTGTGGGGCGTTTATTGAGTTTGGGATGACCTTTCTGATGCATATATTGTAAAAATCCATTGTGTACTTCAGGAGTTATGATTTTCTGAAATAATAAACTTTGATTTAATGCAATTCGACACCTGATGACGTCATCATGACATCACAAGTACTAAAAAACGAATAAAACCAAGAGGTGTTCCGGGCTGAATGGCCTAAAGTAAAAAAAAACAAACCAAAAAACAAAACAAAACAAAAACGAACAAAAACAAGAGGTGTCCCGGACTGAATGCCCGAACACCTAAACAACTAATGTAGGTGGTTATTGTAGTGGATGTTTCTTCTACTTCGTGGGCGAATTACTTTTTATATTACCTCCCCCAAAAAATCACCCAAAGAGGCTGAAGTGATCAACGGACAAGACTTCTTTGTCACTTCTGAAATCTCAAGGTCTCCTTGGAATGTTTGTTTTGTGGTCGGGAGTTGAGATCAGGGTCGATCGGAAAGGAAACAAACACGTTTAAAATGTATCTGGATTATGCTGAGTTTAATATTAAAAAAATGCAACCGAAAGCTGGTTTCGTCGCTTCAACAAATAGAAACTAGAGCAAAATGTCGCCTTTGTGCAAAAAGTTGCATTGCATCACCTTTAATGTTACCGTTTTTGTACTCTAGAAAGGGAGAATGAAAGGGGACCAAATATCGGTTTTTTCTTCTTTATTCAGATGTCCCCAGGAGCGTCTGCCCCGGTACTGACTGACCGCGAGAAATTCCCTCATGTATACCGAATGTTAACCTCATCAGCCGCCTTCGGGTCTGCTCAAGCTGAGATAGTACGCCAGTTCGGCTGGACAAAGATTGCAACATTGAATACCGCAACGGAGCCTCACAAAGGGGTAAGTAGTTTTGTTGGTTTGTTGTAAAAAGAAAATAGATTAGGCGTACCCCTGCAACGTGACCAGAGATGGGTAGGGGGTTGAAGTCATTCCCCAACCCAACATACTTGTCCATCTCTTGACCCAACCCACCCCCCAAATGAGATTGAAAAAATTCCAGTTTAGTCCTCATAATGCAGTCAAAAAATTGTCTAAAATTGAATAATGTGGTTTAAATAAAATTGGTTCGGTTTCTCAATAAAGCAAAAGATTTCATGCACATCCTTTTTACGCTGTTGGAAAATACATAAACGCTATGGTTCACATACATGTACATCAACTAATGTAATTAACATAAATGTAAATGGCTTTTCTTGGTATAAAGCATAAAGTATAAAACTCCCAATCTTTCGGACTTTGACTTTGCTAAAAAAAAACACGTAATATCAGACTAAATGATTTAAGGGCCCTCCGGAGAGCAGTTTCGACCAGGCCTATTCTTAAAACAGCAAACGTCTTGAATGTTTGATACCAAAATGAATGGCAAACTCTGAGGACGCTAGGTGGCAGCAGACTTACCAGGTACATCCATGGTTCTCGGAACTGTGCCCATGCTCATAACTACGTAAATAATGGCAATTTATGGTAAGTCTGCTGCCACCTATTGTGCCAAAGTCTCCCATTCAAACAGACGTCATGTATTTATTTTAAATCTTTCTGATAATGAAACGAAGGATCATCAAAAGCGACCATCCTGTTGGTAAGTGATGACGTTTCGGAGCCGGAAAACGTCATCAGTTATCAACAGGATAGCAATGTGACCCGGAGGCCTGAAGATACCAGTGTGTAGAAAAGACAAAGAAGAAAATGTTCAAATTTAGATTTTGGAGGACTGAACCGTGGCAGGACAAACCAACGTACTCGGATATCGGAACTGAAAACCCAATACACATGCAGGACTCCGTCCGAGGTGGGATTCGAACCGGGACAACAGAGATGAAAGACGAGGCAAGACACCAACTGAAAAAAGCCAACCTGATACAACATGAAATAAAAACCACAAAGCATGATCCCTTTTAACTTTACTCCAAGGCACATTCACATAATAGTACTCTACACCGGAATAAATAAAACCAAAAGGATCATACATACACCTAACGGAATTACAATTTTGAGCAAAGCAGTTGCAAACAAACATGTACAAAAAAACAATCAACACACTCAAACAAACAAGTAGTCCAAAATACATGAAAAAAAAAAAAAAAAAAAAACAGTCCGCAAAACTCAGGGGCTAAAGTCTGTCCAACAAGGTTCACATGCGGGGAAAAAAACCCACAACCACTTGATAAAGTCCCGCCGAGTTGACTCAGCTGAGGAGATGACGAAATAAAAAAAATAGTTCACAGCCGAGAAGGAAAAAAAAAAAAAAAGAAAAAAAAAAAAGAGGCACGCACCAACAATGTCCAAAAAAACTCTTCCTTTCCAACGCCACACTAAACTCAGTTAGTGTCTAAAGTCTGCTGTAGTCATACGCTTAAACTTCCCATCTTGAGTTTTCATGAGCAACAAGCTGGAACAGTCCAGGGTATGAAGACAAAATTTCCTTCCTCCCGAAGCCTATTCCTCTTTTGAACCAATTTCTTTCGGTCTTCACGTACCTTCTCGGTGACATCGTCTGAGATGAACACTCTCCTATCCTTATACAGCTTGTTCTTTAAATATTTTGGTGCAGAACGAAGCACTTTTTGTCTATCTCCATACCGCAAAAGCTTCACGTGAATGGGCCTGGGTTTCCCTGACGAACGACTGGCTCTCCCGGCTGGGCTACGATGAGCTCGTTCAATTTCTATCTCTTTTCCCTCTAGCTCCATATGTTTCAAGAAGAAATCCTGAATAAGCTCTTTGCAGTCGGTAGATTTCCCTCACTATCCTCTGGTATACCCAAGATCACCAAGTTGTTACGGCGGGATCGGTTTGCTAAATCATCCAACTTCTTTTCCAGCTTGTCTAAATTCTTCTTACTGGCGAATTGTGCTTGCGATGATTGAAGCTCTTCAACACTGTTATTCATCATATCCATTCCAGCCTCCATTTCACGTACCCTTTCCTTCATTACAGCATACTCTCCCTCAAACGAACAAAATCTCTGTTCCACTTTATCCAAACGAGAGACCACGGATTCCAACATCTTAGTTATGTTATCGAGTTTCTTGTGAATTGACTGGTCGCCATTTTGTCTCGCACATGGTTCTTGTGTCGTATCTGTGGGTTTAGCTGCAGTAGCGCTTGCAGTAGGCACAGTGCAGTATTCAACAATACTCGTTCCGTCATTGCGACGTGTTGCTCTAGTCGCCCTTTTATCCTTTATTTTGTCTTTTTCGGCGGACATATTACAGTCAGACTGATCCAGAAATGATTGTAATGCAGTTATTACTGGTAAAACTCAATTAGACACAAAAAGTCTCAATTTATTAACTCATTTTCGGCGTGGAAACAAGAGTGTCAGAAATACACGTCCTCTCCAGTCAGTGACATGCGCAGTCTAAAAATAGTAAGGTTGTCCCAAATTTAATTAACAATGACCAATGTGGTTTCGTTCAGGGTAGATTTATTGGAGAATCAATTAGAACTATCCAGGATATTATGAATTATACCAAGATTAACTAGAAATGAGTTTTTGTGGCATCACAAAAACTAGGTGTTCGGAGTGTGATTTATAAAAAATATTTCATGTGTTAAAAGTTAAATGAAATTAAAAGTTAATCCAACTTATATTTAAGAAAATATGAAGAAAAACATACGTTAAATTGAGGTTTATAATACAATATTTAATTTGAACATCCGGTTTGGACAGGAATTTCTAACCACTTTTAAATGAGGAGGTACTTCTGGTTTGACTGGAAGTAGAGTTCAGAGAGGTCACGCAATGTGTGACAAAGAAGGACCTTCCCTAACCTTGGTATTTGGTGAAAGAATCATGTTCCTAGCTCTTACCATGCATAAATGAGGAGCTACTTCCGGTTTGATCTTAAGTAGAGGTCACAGAGGTCACCCAATGTGCAACAGAGAAGGACCCTCCCTAACCTTGGTATGTGGTGAAAGAATCATGTTCCTAGCTCTCACCATTTTTAAATAAAGAGCTACTTCCGGTTTGACCGGAAGTAGATGTCACAAAGGTCACTTAACGTTTCACAAATGAAGACCTTCCCTAACCTTGATATTTATCGAAATAATCATGTTCCTAACTCTAACCACTTTTACATGAGGAGCTACTTCCGGTTTGACCGGAAGTAGAGGTCATAGAGGTCACCCAATGTGCAACAGAGAATGACCTTTCCTAACCTTGGGTATTTGGTGAAAGAATCATGTTCCTAGCTCTTAGCAATTTTATCTAAAAAGCTACTTCCGGTTTGACCGGAAGTAGATATCACAGAGGTCACTTATTGTGTCTTAAAGAAAGACCCTCCCTTACCTTGACATTTGTCGAAAGAATTATGTTCATACCTCAAACGGTTGATTTTTTGTTGATTTTTAAATGTTTAAATAAGCCCTGTATTAAAGACTAACAAAGCGTGGAGTATGCACCTTGAGAAGAGACTAAGAACAACGTGTGGTTAATGTGCATAGCAATGGGGCATCGTTGTCACACAGCCGGGCACACACACACACGTGTACATGTATAATGGCATTAGATTTTGTACAGCAATGTTGGACACGCTTGAACGCACACGGACAATCGATTTGCGTTAAACGTCCGGTTTGAACCGGAAGTAAAGGTCAAAATGGTGTCACTCCAATGCAAAAGTTTGAGAAGACTCAATTTTCTACAATCTGATGCAAGATTTGTGATCATGTGATAAGTACTTCTTAAAATATGATTTTTTGAAATTTTCAACTTCCGGTTTGAACCGGAAGACAAGGTCAAATTGGGGTCATGTCTGTGGAGCGTTTACGCAGTTTTGAATGACCTTTCCGATGATGTATAGATTGTAAAAATCCATTGTGTACTTCAGGAGTTATGATTTTTTGAAATAATAAACTTTGATTTAATGTAATTCGACACCCGATGACGTCATCATGACGTCACTCAAACGGTTTCCTGTCCTAGTGAAGTTCTAACTGTGTGTGAAGTTTGAAGTTTGTGTGACTTTAAGCAGTGTGCATTTGTTAGCGGACAACGTTCGGTGAGAAGAAGAAGAAGAAGTATTAAAAAAAAAAAAAAAAAACCGAACAAAATCAATAGGTGTTCCGGGCTGAGTGCCCGAACACCTAATAATAAGCCAGGGTTGATGATTTTTCTTGATTTTGAAAAAGCTTTTGACTCTTTAGAATGGAATTTTTTATTTAAAGTTTTGGAACGTATGAATTTTGGTCCAGATTTTGTCAGAAATGTTAAGTCTCTTTACTCCAATATTAGTAGTTGCGTGATGGTCGAACAATGGTCGAACTTCAAGTTATTTTCAAGTTGGGAGAGGCGTAAGACAGGGTGATCCACTGAGTCCATATTTATTTGTATTAGCAATAGAACTGTTATCTTGTGCGATACGGGACAATCCCGATATTAAAGGTATTTTTGTTGAGGAGGTTGAAGTTAAGATTGTCCAGTACGCAGATGATAGTACATGTACTGTCCAAGATGTGAATTCAGCTAAGCAACTTTTTGTTCTTTTGAATAAATTTACTATGATTTCCGGTTTGAAGTTAAACACTATCAAATCACAAACTATGTGGCTGGGGTCCAAACGCTTTTCTGTTGAAACACCTTTTGAGATTGAATGGCCTGATAAGCCAATCAAGACCTTTGGGTAACAACAGTATGTATAAATTTGATAAGAAGTGGAGTGCTCTCCAACATTTCATTTGTGATAAGATGTAAAAATATGGGTATACCGGATTGTCTGTTCTTTTTTTTCGTATTTTGTCTTTGTATGTGAATGTTTTGTATTTTATTGTCATTTTTGAGCATTGCAAATAAAAAAAAAACCCTGATACAACATACGAAAATCTTGTATGAAAGCATTCTGATGAGAAATCAATGTTCAGTGGTAATGTAAATAATTTATATATAAGAAAGGGGAAGTAATTCGACGTGAGAGGTTAGAAATCTGTCCACGGTCTGAGAAAATTGATTCCAGTTAGAAGTGGATTGTGAATCCTCCGGGATCAAGATAAATTCAATTAAAATAGGCTCTCTGGAGTGTTGGCTCAGTGCTTATGTCTCAGTTTGTTCTTAAGCAATTTCTACTTGCCTTATACTTTTGGTCGGCTTTTCCAAATCAAGAAGTGGGACTCCGTTGGTGTTGGTTTACAGGTGAAATACATTTTTATTAAAAACAAACTACGAAGCTGTCTAAGGGACATGGTGAAAGAACATCTTCCTTCTCTCTGAAAACCCGTTGGTACGATCGACTTCTATCTCGTATGCCTTCGTACGACTTCTATCTCGCCCGTACCACTTCTATCTTGACCGTACTCTCTTAAATAGTTAGATTGAAAATCACTCTTATTAGATTGAAACTCAATCTTTTCGATTGAGGCCAGGGACAGATTATTTGCAGTTTTTCCCAAGTTTCAATCGAAAAGAGCAAATTTCAATCGAAAATTTTAAGAGAGTACTACTTCTATCTCGTACATGTACCAATTCTATTCGAAGTGGATGGAAGTGGTACGGGCGAGATAGAAGTGGTACGAGCAAGAAGGAAGTGGTACGGGCGAGATAGAATTGGGACACGAGATAGAAGTGGTACGGGCGAGATAGAAGTGTACAGAGGCCTACGAGATAGAAGTCGATCGTACCAACGGGTTTTCAGAGAGAATAAAGACGTTTTATCACCATGTCCCTTAGACAGATTCGTAGAAAAACACACACCGAACAAACAACCTGTGAAACATCAAATTTGGTGGTCACCCTGTAGTGAAAACAAAGATAACGGTTAGTATGCCTTTGGCATAGGCGTATGAGGAATTGGACACAGAAAAAAACACAAGTACCAATTTCTAATACAAAGTCTAAATAAATTTGTTGTCTTGCTTTGACCGAATTTTGCCCACTATTTTGCCCGGATGGGGGGGGGGGGGGGGCAACTGCCCCCTTGCTCGTACACTGCAAAAACTGGGGCGTTAAATTGAATCTCTTGATGACAACACCGACATGGTGTTAGTTAGCCCCATTGCTTTATCATTGGCAAAATTAACACCATGTCGGTGTTGTCACAAATAGATACCTAAGAGAATCAATTAACACCCCAGTTTTTGCAGTGTACGCCTATGGCCTTTTTTCCACATCAGGACATGGGAAAGCACTGAGTGTGCAGAGCTTATCACACCTCGGTGTAACAACTAAAACAATATCCTCAATCCCCAATGCATTTATTACATACTGAAACATGGTTTATAAAAAATTTGAGGACGAGGCGGCCGTCTAAACCAAATGATGATAAAGATGACGACGCTCATTAATATGAACTTGATAATCGGTAATTTTTCAGGTCATTTCCAATCATTTTTTTTGGATAATAACGATCATGCACGCTGTCTTAACTAAATGTATTCTTCTTGTTTTACTCCTCAGAGAATAAAAGGACTTCTAGACGAGGAATCAGAGAGTAATTTCACTGTAATCATCTCGAAGACTTTCCTGACCGATCCACTAGATGCTTTGAAGCGACTCAAGGTATATACCGTTTTGCTTACCACAAAGTAGAATAAGTCAACGAAGGTTATGAATACGCTCACACTTTCTCCATTTCAAACTCATTATGAACTACAAGGAATCAGTGACGTAACTATACATTTTCATTGGGGGCAGGTTGGGAGGGGGGAGCAAGGAATAAATGGGGGTGGGGCTTATACGTCATACCAGCTGGGGGAAAAGGTGCAAGTTACTTGGTTGATAGTTGATACCATACCAGATGCATTTTCAAAACAGTCTGGAGTATAGGTTGCAGGTTATACAAGAAACGTTGTGTTTTGTATACATGACATGTCAGTGTAATACAAGAAACAGTAGTAGTTGGGACATTTAACATTTCAAATTACAGGATTAAAGTGTAGTGTGTATAGTTAAAACGATCACATTTAGTCATGTCAATCTGGAACTGAAATAGACATTGAGCACACATAAAAGAGGCCTACCTTTCAGTTCCATGGCTTTCTTTAGAAAAGACTTATGCAGAGGTTCTTGTGGTGTTTATGTAGGGAAGAGCGAAATCATACATGTAGCATGGGGAATTTAAGTCATGAGAAGAGACCGTAGTTTGACCACTAAAAACGTTTTTGAAAGTTTAGTTTTAAAGCATAATAGAGAGGCTTTTTGAGGGACTCGCGCAGAAAATTGTATGAACGGAAACGCATATCGGTTTGTTTGTTGTATGCTTCTCTCTCCCCCTCTCTCTCTCCCCTCCCCCTGAATAAGTAGCAATTATATGCAAAGCTTTGAAAAATACATGTAGTTTTCTTAAACGAAAGGGGTTCAGAAGTTGGGGTGAAGGAACAGGGAGACTGAGGATGGTAAATTGGAACAGGTTGGTTGAAAATTATATATTATCGCAGGCATTGGAATCGAAGTAAGGCAGGGTAAAAACCGAGACCAAGTAATACTGCAGAAACTGTGAGGGAAAAGGCTAAGGGGGATGCTCTATGTTAGAAGAAGGGTTAGTATATGAGGAAGCGAAGGACTAAAAGCAGATGCCTGCGCTGCACTACTCAATAAAATCTTGGCAAATTTACGATCTGTTAGAGTGTAAAGGGTGGGAAATTTGAAACTATTTCTGGCGCCAACCAAAGAAGAGTAAAGGCAGTCACGTAAGTTGAATGAGGCATCTTTGCTTGTTGTGGTATAAAGTAATTAACCATCCCATGCCTGTTTTGATATTGTTTAATTTAAAAGGCCAGAGAGAAAAAAAGGAGGTACAAACCTTGCAAAATCTATGGACGATGATTACACAAGACCTTTTGAGTTTTCTTTTGTTAATAGTCAAAGACTCTGTAAAACAACTTTCTGAAAAGATTATTTTTCCTGGTGATAATATGCTGAGCCACTTGTTTTTCTCCTTTTTATGGAATGTTTCAAAGCATATTTTCTGTGCGTTTTTAGCTGCACTTCATCAGTCACCACTTTAGTGTTTTATTATTCTTTTATATGAACATTTTGCAAAAGAAATGTGATCCCAGTTTATCCAGAAAGTTAAGCCTTTTTCTTCTGTTTATTTATAATTGTCGTGATCTCTTCCCGACTCAAGCCTTGTTCATTGAATAGTGTGTACCCGGCTGCTGTTCTTGCAGTAATTCAAGCATGATTTGTTTATGTAGGGAAGAGCGAAATCAAACATGTAGCCGTGAAATTCAAGTCATGAGAAGAGACCGTAGTTTGACCACTAAAAACATTTGTGAAAGTTTAGTTTTAAAGCATCATAGAGAGGCTTTTAAAGGGACACGCAAAGCAAAAAAGAAAATTATAAACCGGAACGCACTTAAAACTTCATAAAGCTTATAATATCGGTTTGTCCGTTTGTATATGCCCCTCTCTTTGATGATGGTAGATTGGAACAGGGTGGCTGAAAGGGGGATATAAAAAGAGGGGAGGGGAAGGAGGAACAGTTTAATGCAATTTTATAGCAGCTTTTACATTAGAATCGAAGTAGGGCAAGGCAAAAACCGAGGCCACCCCATGACTATTTTGATATTGTTTGATTTGAAAGACCAGAGAAAAAAAGGAGGTCTCAACCTTTGACAATTTATGGACAATGGTTTTACAAGACTTTTTTAGAGCTTTTTTTTTAAATCCAAAAACAGCACAAAGAAACTATCAAGGACTTTTTTGTTGCAATTATGTCGAGGAACTTAACAAAGGCATAACAACAAAAATGAATTTTGGCAAAACAGAGATCCACTTTCTCTCATAAACAGCGGCGAATCTAGGGTAAAAATTAGGGGCACAAGCGGGTGCACCATGTTTTCTATGGGGGGACTTCTGGCTAATTTAAAATGTTCACTTTTTCTAAACAAGCCCCTTTTCAGCGCTCTTGTAATGCCGTTTACTATTTGCTATGAGATAATCTGACAGGTGAAAACAAATACACAGTCTGCGTGAATGTAAATAGAAAAAATATTTTACAAAGAAAACATTTAAATTACTACATTAAAGCTTACAAGTAACATTTTACTCTGGTAATTTTCAATCTCAAACATCCAGATTTCAAATGGTGGGCACCCGGGGAGGGAGAACGTTCCCCCCCCCCCCCCACACACACACACGCAACCCCCATCCCCGAATTACGCCACTGCTAATCAAATTACAACAAAAGAGAAGGAAAAAAGAGAAATTGGATCTTCTGAGCCAGAAAGCCAAAGAAGTCAACAGTTTGTCAAAAAGTTTTCCCCAATGGACAAAAATGCTTTTAGAAGGGGTTTGAATTTCAAATCCCAAACCCCAAATGACAACAACCCTAGACATTCAAAACTGCTTTTCAGAAAAATAAGACTACCCGTTTTAAAGTCGAACAGGGATCCACTCCATCCGTTTCGCATTCCCTCAAATTAACGAAACCCCGTGCTACGAACTTAGAATCGTACATTGAAGGTACACTGGAGGAGTTGTCCTAAATAAAAATACCAAATGTGGCATCGGATATAACCAAAGCAGCAACAACGCATTGCTCCCACATGCCTTACAAAAATCATAACATAGTCTTGAAACAATTTGACAAAGGCTGTGGTTTATGTGTTCTGAACAGATCAGATTATATACAAGAAGGGGTTAGGCAAGTATTAGCGCCACACTATGAAGATGTTGATGGGGGACATGACGGTAGGAATCTCAGCTAAGGCCTACCAGACTGCGAAAGTCACTAAAAAAGCAGAGTCGGGTATTTGGTGTTTGATTCCCTCTAGCTTACGGAGGAAATCCATGGTATCCTTTATGAAGGAGGGAATACGAGGTACTCGGGGGTTTAGAAAGCCATCAACAAATTCAGAGATACGTTCTGTGAGGCTACCATTGCCAGATACAATGGGTCGGCCCGGGTTGTTAAGTTTGTGTATCTAGGTTTGTTTGATGGACATCAGCCAAGAGATCTTGAAATAAAATTAATTATATTCACCATCGTTAATCGGAATATTCATTTCTCAATTTTAGGTTAAAGATGTAAGGATAATAGTTACCAGTTTCTACGAAGAAGAGGCTAGGAAAGTATTCTGCAGCGTGAGTAGAAAACATATTCTTCATTTATAAGTAGGTACATTTAAAGGAAGTGCCAAGAAATGTTAGTACTTGAGGTTCCAATAACGTCATCTTGATTTGGTTAAACGAACATCCTATTCTGTTTTAATTTACTAACGAGGCTTTTTTTCTCTCTAAAACTAGCCCCTCCTCCCAACACCCCCAAGTGAAGCTGGTGGTGGGCTCCAGGCGAAAGTAATTTGTTTCATTTGGATTAAAAAAAAAAAAAAAAAAAAAAAACACTCTTAACAATACGACGAATAGTTGTAAAAAAGGCATACTGAAACTAATTTTGTGTTTGTTTTTGTTCTTCACTAAAAGGCTTACAAACTTGGCATGTACGGTGCCAACTACGTGTGGGTGGTACCCGGCTATTATTCCGCTAATTGGCAGGATAACGTTGAGAACGTGGATTGTACCGCCGAGCAGCTCAGGAAGGCTACCGAGGGATATCTCACGGTCACGTTTAGCA
This sequence comes from Marthasterias glacialis, assembly GCA_911728455.2. NCBI lineage: Eukaryota > Metazoa > Echinodermata > Asteroidea > Forcipulatida > Asteriidae > Marthasterias > Marthasterias glacialis. Next base: position 6,825,615 of record OU452230.1, read on the forward strand.
TGTACGGAACCAGCGAAGAGGTTGGCCGATGCGGACTGGTGAGATTTTGCCCCCGTAAACCTTGACTGGAGCGGGATGAACCTGCGATCATCAGCTTAACGTACCGATACGTTAAGCCGGTGGTCGCAGATTCAAATCCCGCTCCAGTCAAGTTTTCTTTGTTCACAACAAATTGATTTAAATTGTACCAGTCAGTTTCCCTTGTCGTTTTTAAATTAACGTTTTTGTTTTGTAAAAAGAAAACTTTGAGGCTTTAAAAAAACGGGTAATTTCTTTTTTCGACGTCATTCTGGGCATGCGCACAGTGTTGAGAACTTCAGTGGATGTTTTGCTCAGTATAAACTGCCTTTTAGCGCTTAGGGAATCCCTCACTGGCAGAATGATGTTTACTCACAGAGTAAGGACCACTTTACTCTTTCCTCAAACACCATATCATTAAGTTGCATCTTATTCTGAAACATTCTTTTTATTTATTGTTCTCACAGTATCATTTAATGGTTTAAATTTTTGCATTATTTTAATAGAGGAAATTTTTCTAGCAGGCAAACGAATGTGTAATTTGTGACTATTCCAACAAATTCTAAACGTGCCCTATCATTCTTTGAAATGACTCCTTTGTAAACATCATGCAAAGCCTTCAGTCACTGCATCCTTGGAAAAAACCAGGGGGGCGGACACGATATTGCGCAATTCTTTCCGCGGCGCTGTGTGAACGTACCATTTAAAAAAAAGGGGTAAATAATTTCTGCTCTAACACGAATGGATTTAATTAGATAAAAGTAAGGCAGTATTTGACCAATTATATATGCATAGTTTATTTGTAATATTTTTGGAGTGGAAGTAAATGCAAAAATTTGTCAAAAATCAATAAAAAAAAATTGGAAAATGCATCCGTCCCTCCAACACCAGGCACGTAGCCGGGCAACATCATCATACCGTTAATCAATGTGTAATGTTGCTTTGAACGAAAATTCCGACACCCCTAAAACAGTGTCACAAAACGTGACGAAAGTGACAAATTGGCCCATTCTACCCCTGAGATTTTTCAAGTTCTTCTTTTAATATATGGTTTTCTAACATTGTGAAGCTTTTTTTAAAAATCCACCCATTCTACCCAATCGATTTTTATGATTTTCAAAATGTAACGTTTGAATTAAATAGTAAATTCCGTTATCGGTTTCATGTGTAGACCAGTCGGCGTCCGGAATCTGTGTGTGTTGGTATGGTATACCAAGCAGTCAGGGTGACGAACCGTGTATTGCACGATGTCAATAACGGCTACACACACACAGCCTGGGTATGCTCGCTTTTGACACAGCCCATGCGTGCGTGCGTCCGTGTGTGTGTGCATTGGTGTAAGGCAGGCTCACGAATGAGACGAGTATCAACGTTGATGGCGCCCTTTTCTTTTTCGTGTCCGCCCCCCCCCCCCGGAAAAAACGAAGATAACTCCCGTTTCTTTTTTTTCCTTAGACGCCAGCAGAGTTCCGGCATAAAATGGAGACCGAACTCGGGGTGAATATCACCTTGAGCGACCCAGGCTTCGCAGCTATGGGCTACGATGGAATCTGGGCCTTAGCATTAGCGATGCATGATGTTCAGAATGATATACCAATGGGTCTAGACTCGTACCAGTATGGCGATGGGGAGTACGCACGGCTGGTCGGAAAGAGCATTCTTCGGCAGAAGTTTGATGGGATGTCGGTAATGGCTTTTAGTTTTAATATTAATGCTAGGCTCGTCTCACGCGTATCTGAAGTGGGTGATTTTATTTTCTTGACACGTTTGTTACGCACCATTATATGTCCAATACGAAAAAAAAACACTAAATGGTGTTAATAACAAAGTTAACCATGCGTTTCATGTACTTAGATGATTAATGCTTTATGACATCGCTTGTGTTTATAGGCTTCAAATCTGACTACAGCAGTATTAACAGACTAAAGTGTTTAAGAGTATTTATGTTTTTAAAAACATTGTTCGCCTAAATGCGTTTTATTTGCAAAAGAAAATGGGGAAAATTATTTTTAAAAAAATTATGTACAATCACCCAATACGATAACTATACTGGATTTCTATTGGATTTTTTTACGTTTTAAGACCGTCTTTTGGAATGAATAATGATGTGTTCATTGAAATTGAACGTCGAATTGATTGAAGTTAATTTCTTACCTTTCCAGGGACCCATAGTGTTCACGGGAGGCGGTTATCGGCTGGGGAACCTACTTGTGGAGCAGAATGTCAGTAAGTGAATAGCGTTTTACGTGATTTTGTTTTATGGCTTAACATTTTCCGATGCTCAGTGACTTTAGATCTGATTTTCGTTTCACCAGTCAAATCGTAAATAAAAGGTTTTTAACTTCATTCCTTATAAAGAAAGGACAACTAAGTTGATAACAATAAATTTCAGAACACATACAATAAAATTAAAATAGCAGTATTATTACAAACGAGAACGGTTTTTTGCTTTTATACGACTATCTGTATTAAAATAACACACCTTTCCCGCAACCGGAAATCTTATTTATAATTTTGTGATGTACGTACGTTTACTTCGGTGTCATATACTCTGAAAATAATTATCAGTTTTGGTGAAATACAGGACTTGTTTGTTGAGTCAGGAACGTAACTCAATATCTCGTTTATTCCGAAGATGGAGAAGAGATCCTAATTGGCAGCTATGACACCATTCAAGACAGCATCACGTGGTCTGTACCTACTGACGATCTGTGGTATTACAGCGGTAAGGTGAACTTTGTGTCTTAAAGTTGAGTTAAGTTACAGATGTGTCGTGTTCCCTGCATCCCACTACACTCTACCAAATCACTGATATTCAGTCATTACTTTACAACGGGACCATGCCTAGGGACCTTTTTGTGGGTTCCCTCCACTTCACACAAATTTCATCGGACCAAAGCTGGAAAGGAAAACGACTGACCTTTTGGGATACCATTAAATTCATTAAGTCATAACATCCTGGATGGTTCTTATTGATTCTCCAGTAAGTTTCCACTCCTCACAAAATCACTTTGGTCTTTGTTAAAAATAGCCTTGGGACAACCTTACTCATTTTAGAAGCTGACACTTTTGGGGTAACTTTAAAATCAATATTTAACAGGGAAACTTGCCTCCAGTTCTTTAGTTTACATCGGTCTTTACCCTTCTTTTCAATCAATACGATCACTGACTGTCTTATTGTGAGGACATCATCTGCCCATTAGTGAGGCCACAATTTAAAACGTCAACAAGAAAATTACCAATGACATTCCAAAATCGCTCCAAAATACCACTACGAGGGCAGTGCTTTTTGTTACTGGACATTTTCTCCAAAGCACTACAACACTATAGACGTTATTAAGGTACGCTTCACATTGCAGCTTATCGTCCTGACTGAGGACATGAATCCCAAATACCTTGAAATCATTCATCATTCTTAATCTCAATATTTGTTTGTGTATAGATTAGATTCTTGGAGATTATGGTGAAACTCTTTTTGTTTAGCATTTATAAGGTGGCATTGGGATTTATAATTTAACATTCCTCATCAGTGATGAGCTTTTTTTTACAATGCTATTAAACGTCTGTTGGTTTTTTCTGATGGCCAATGCTAAGAGTTTATTGGGTTTTTTTTTTCTCCCTTTTCAGACCATCTTTAAGCGTGTGCGAATAAGAATATTCTCAGTTAATTTAGCATCAATCTCCTCTGGTTCATTTTTGACCTGAATTTCTTCTAAATTATTCGCATTGTGCAACACCGACACTGACACTGGCAATACCAACAGCAACAACAATAATCATCTCCTGCACATAAACTGTTATCTTCTGAGTATGAATGATTAAACGTCCATTGGCCAGGGCCTCTTCTGGATTCAATGTACAAATGAATTGTAATCAACATTGCAGAATGGTCGGTTCTAATACATGGGCAAATGCCTGTGTTCGTGACATTTCCCAAAAGACTATTACTTATGAACTAGTCCAGTCTACATTGAATGAGATGTCTGTCTGTGTCTCCATGTATATCTACACTCATTGAGGTTCAACAAACGCCATAACCAAATCCTACTTAGTAACTAAATTTGTTTTGTTATGCAAAGGAGGAACCAAACCTTTCGACTCCGGCGTCACCAAGACGATCACCTTCCTTCAAGCCACGCCCCTTGCACTCGTCATTGTCATGTCAGTCTTGTCCTTTCTTGGAATTGTTCTTGCTGCTCTCTTTCTCGGTTTTAACATCTGGAAGCAAGAACACAAGTGAGTACTATAGCAATATAACTAATTACCCTTTGTGGTAAAATGTCGAAAAAGTAAAAATGATGAACATTAATCAAGGTTCACGTTTGTACTTTTTATCCAACAGACAAATCAAAATGTCGAGCCCGAAAGTAAACAACGTCATTGCGTGTGGCATCATGCTGGCCTACCTGTGTGTTGTGTTACTTGGAGTTGACAAATCAATGGCAGAAGAGGGCGCACTGCAGACAATTTGCCAGGTATGATCTTTTGGAAACCACGGTTTCCTAAAATGAAGATGTGTGCCGAACGCAAACCATGTCACAAATGCTGATGGGGTCTAAACCGGAGCCGAAGCAGAAGCCAGGATTTGGAAAGAGCCATAATGATCATGTACATGATTCGAAAGCGGGGTGTCGGTTTGGACCTCGACTGCCATTCTGAATGTTGTGCCGGTTCTACACAAAATCTGACCCGAAGCTGTGAAAAAGTAGAGCCTGCAGGTATTTTATAATTTCATGCCTGACAATACACATTTCAACCGTTGATTGTCAAGAAGGAAAAACAAAAACCAGGAAGAAATCGTCATCTGAGAAAGTGTCATCATTTTTATCAAGAAAAACATTTTTACACTCGGCGTACCAATTGATCTGTATATATGACATACATTTAGCTTGAACACTTAGTTTAAATCAACTTGAATGGACATTACATTGCGCCCTCACAAAACGATACCATTGACCACTTAAAAAATATATCAGTATACTTTTTACAACCAAGTAAGCCAAGGGCCCTGAATAACGAGAAATCGTCGAATAAAACAATGAGGTCAAAGGTTAACATATACTCGTATCCAGTCGCTGCAACTTCAACGAGCAGGCTGAAGCTGCGATTAACAGTCGCAAATGCCAGTGCACGAATTACCAATTTCCGGCCCAAATTCCAACGGCAAATTCGCCAGGCCGAATTATCCTGACCAACTTAATTTACTTTTGACTGAACTCAACTGAGATCGGTGGGGCCGAGTGAAACTTACTATAAAGACCCACAGATACAGCGACTGAGCTACGGTCCGTCACCCGGACTCTGATTATATAAGTTTTGAAATGCAATTTCCCCCATTATTAATAACTTGGATAAAAAATGTTGAATATATGTCCACTTTTGTTATTTATTTACGGACAATTGCAAACAATCAAAGTTTAATTTGGCGTAGTAATAAGATTTGTAAACGGATGATACAGCTAGTTGAATGACCAGGTGAGGTATTGGTTTTATTATTCGTTTATTTCTTTCTTTCTTTTTTTAATATTTTTATTTGTCAATCAAGAAACCGGCCAAATTGTGGGTTATTGTAGTGGATGTTTGTATGCTACTTTTGGATGATCTTTCTAGTCATGCTGCAGTGAATAATGTTTACTAATTACCGCCCAATAAATCGCCCAACGAGGACGCAATGAACCTTTATTACTACTGCTTGCTGATATTCTTAAATTGTGATATTTTCTCTGTAGCTTCGATCCTGGTTAATCCCAATAGCTTTTACGCTAGCCTTCGGTGGTATGTTCACGAAGATGTGGAGGATTTATTCCATCGTAATTGCCAACAAGACAAAACGAAAGGTAAACTTTTCTTTCTCAATTCAAAACGGCAAATTCTTTCTGGAAAGTTCTGAATTGTGAAGTACATGCTGTTTTACATGTAGCCTTATGTGTCAAAACCTAATTCTACTCTTTTGACATGCTAGACTTTCATAATGTTTTAGTTGAAGTAAAACAAGCTACATCTCTAGGATCAGTGGAGATTGAGTTTTATTGTGGTATGGTTGATATCAAAGTTTGACAGTCAGTCATCTTCACTAACCCTTGTCCCACAGCAGCCAACTACAACGTTGAGTCAATGTAATAGATCTAAACATAGTTTGTCTTATTTCGATTTCTAGGTGATCAAGGACAGGTATCTCTTCGGTATTATTGCTGTGCTGCTTTTGGTAGATTTCGCAATCCTCATCCCATGGCAGGTCGCCGATCCAATTCATACTGAGGAAATAAGAAATCCCCTTTCTCAGGTAAATACAACCTAAACGTAGACCAAGTCACCCGGTTGAAAGGCTGTGGAAACCTCCAGAGTTTTCGAATGTCGGATCCTTTCCGAATGCCGGCTACTTTACGCCTTCCTTTGTCCTCCTCAGTCATCCATAGTTCACTGTCGGATAAAAAGATTTTCAGTTCGCTTTTGTTATGCAAATCGCCTTTGTTCTGAGAATTTTCTTCCACCCCATTGTTCTTTTGTTTTGTTCTGTTTCGAGTTTTGGATAAAGACTCACTATAAATGGGGTATATAACCAACTACTATACTTATGTCAAAAGATGGTCATTCTCGACTGCATAATCCAATAGACGCCATCTTGCGCCCTACAAAGCAGCCACAGAACGTCGCACCTGTTAAACACATTTCAACTTTTTGTTACAGAAGTAATTTATCCAGTTTACAAGAAAAACAATGATGAACAATTATAAGCTGTTTTTAGTTATACATAATACCATAATCATTGTTTTGAGCACATTTTCAAAAGACGCATGTTTGTCCGTAATTACGGTATCATTTAACGATTTCATTATGGGATACACTTTTTGATAAAAAAAAAAAGTTAAATATTTTTGGACAAACGATTAATAGCGGAAGTGAAAACAGTATGAAATGAAACAGAATCCCACATTGTTAATGGTATCTTTAAAAGATATGATTATCATCATGACGTTTGAAACGTTTTTATTATGACATTTACCTTAGACGCCGGACGATATAAAGAAACGACAGAAGCGTGAGTTACTTCATGTCAACTGCGCGTCCGAAAATGAAACCATCTGGATTATGGCCATGCTGATATACAAGGCATTTGTCGTTGTGTTTGGAGCTTTTCTTGCATGGTCTACACGGTAATTTATTTGTCAATACTTAGCTACGCTGAGATCTCGAAGTCAAAACCAAATAAACAAACACCCCAACGAAAACAAAATCCAGTAAACCTCAAGTAAGGATTATGTTAATTTCAACCATCAAATTGCTTAGCAACAATTTAATTGAGATTGCTCCCTCAACGTCAGTGTAGTTCATATCTGTATTATATGCATATTTTAAAGGTACAATGCAGGATTGGTATTCATTCAAAATTCATTAGTATGCTGAAAGCTTCCTGATTATGAAGTTCATACTAGTACCAATCTTCCTTAGAAATATCTCTGTCAAAGTCGAGAAAATATAATTTCAAGACCCCAAATTTTAATTTCGGTTGTAACAATGGAAATAAAGGACAATGTATGTTTACAAGCTGAAAAGTGTGCACGGTTTTTCACTATTGTGTCAGGACTCGGACGACGGATTGAGCCAAAATATTATCACATGTGTGTTTTTTTCATGTATATATTATTTAATCACACTAAGTAAAGAACACTGCACTATCAGCGACACCAATCCTATGTTTTACCTTTTGAAGGTTGATGGTACAACATGAATGTGTAATCAACCCGTTGATAGATGAACTAATGTGCCCGACTTATTACTTAGCTGTTTGTGTTGTATCCATGTAGTATTTCTTTGTGGGTGAAAAATAAAGTCAACTTGTGTTTCCTTTCTGCTCAGAAACATCAACGTTCCCGGTCTGAACGACAGTTACTACGTGGGTCTGTCAATCTACAACACCGTCATCTGCTGTGTCGTCGCGGTGCCCTTATCTTTACTCTCAGTGTCCTCGATTGGCGTCACCTATGGCCTGGTCTCATGCTTTATGCTGTTTTGCATTACAGTTTCACTTTGCATGCTGTTCTTTCCAAAGGTAGCTTGCTTCCATTTAAGCGAGGACATAACAAAAAACCTGACATCTTCCAAAACTTGACATCTTCTATAAAATTGGGTCCTCTTTGTTATGATTAAGAACCGAGGCCTACACTGTAAAAACTCCCGGTTCAAAATTGACCCGGATTCCGGGTCCCAGGTGGCCTGGGATTTTGACTCAGATTCTGCATTAGCTTAACACAGTTCATGTCAGTTTGACACATATTCCTGGTCATACTGACCCAGAAATGGGCCAGGCCCTCATGAAATTGGGCCATTGTAACAACCTCCTTGTACGTACGAAGCTAACCAAATGAATCAGTTTATTGTACAACACATTCCACTGGAGCAGCCATTAGTCTCGTGTTTATTTCAGTCAAGCAGAGTTTCCAATCATTTAGGTTTATGTACTACGTGGACGACAGATAAATTACAAGTTTGTTTTGACTACTTTACAGGTACATGCTGTTTACCGGAAGATTGCTGTTGATGGAAACACGGTGTCCGGCGTAATGATTGGGACAATGAAAGGGAATGGAAACGGTGTGGCCACGGTGCTCGAAGCCGTGGCCACAACCAGTCGTCAGGCTGAGTCCATGACCAACAAATAATGGAGAGTCACATTCGGCCCTCCGCCCTGAGAGAGACAGCCAGAGTTGTTGTAAGTCACCATGGAAGAATCACTCATCAAACACAAGTGGCTATAGGGTAATATTTTAGCAAATAAATGATTTACAAACACGGCTGAAGTTAGCCACCACTATGAAATACTTAAATCCCTGCGTGGTGATGTCACAACTTACAAACACGGTCATCTATGGCACGCCAAAGCGGAATTTATTCAACCTTGCACGTTCAAATGTGGCAAAATTACAAAATACACCACACTTTTTTTTTTTTTTTTTTTTTTTTTAATATTCAACCACTTTACAAATGTCAACAGTTACGTTTACCGTTCAACATAAACAAAAAAAAACGTTGCAACATTTTTATAAACATGCGTCAACACACATGCACGCCAACGCGGAATTTATTTAACCCAACATGGTAACTGTGGTAACATTTCAAAATATACCACAACATTTATAATAAATATTCAACTTTACACGCTATGTCAAAAGTTACATTTACTGTTTCAACCTGCCAATAAACAAAACAAAAATAAAGACACTAAAACGAAGCGATGGAAAAAAAATCAAACTCGACGGAAAAAAATTCTAATGCGACGCAAAAAACTATAATGCCACGCCAGATATTTTTGTTTTTAGTAGTGGCACATATCGAACACCATAGCTTAGTCCTGACTATTCCATATGTTATCTAGGGTCACGTTGGCAAAAAATAATTTATATCGGGGGTTAGCTGTTGCCTTGCAATCTTTTGTTTGACCTTGGGTCACACGATTTTTATGTTTTTAAGTGATTTTTTTTTTTTTTTTTTTTTACTTTTGGAACAACACTTGTCGTGCTACACAGCACTGTCAAACTTAATTCAGAGTTTGCGCTAAACTTGACTTTTGTCGAATTTAATTAACCATTTTCTAATTATCTGAGTTCGGCACGGCAAAAGTGCGCCATTAAGCGCAGGTCTGACACGGGAGCAAAACCCATTCTGACCTCTGGTTGGAATTCAACCCATCACTTTCCTTCTTCTAGAGTCGGGCCGAATGTCATGGTTCTTCTTACCGCGGATTTATGTGCTTACGGAGCCCTGTATAAAAAAAGCTCATAATTTGATGGGTCGTACGCACAGAATTCCGCGGTAAGCTGAGCCATGAAATTGGGTCCTGATCCAAGATTATAGAGCGCCGAAGGCGCGCTCTGTAATCTTTGGCCCTGATTCCTCTTGCGCTACAGATCATTAAACTCACCCTCCCGCGATGGGCCAGCTCGTTTCCTTTATATCATCCCCTTCTCTTGAGCATTGCATGAGCTTTAACACAGAAGTTTGAAGTTTGTGTATAATAATTTTCATGTATAATATTTTCCATAATTTTCATAGAGCTTTAGCATTCCAGTTTCTGCTGACCACACATCAAATCTACAGCTATCTTTTCATATTCTTGATCTACAACTGCAACTGGTCCTGATGTATTTTTGCAAGTATGTTGACTTCATTTTTTTTTTGGCTATATGAATGTTGGCCCTCTATTTTAGATGAGTTTTAACTTGTATTTGTTAACTTGAAATTGAGAAGTTCGTTGCAGTCAGTTAACTTTTATTACTGATTATTGAGTTCAGAGAAAGTGCTTATTAAACATGTTCATTTTATCAATGTAGTTAAAGTTCTCTAAAGATTTCTTATAACTTTTGATTTATTGGAGAGAGATCTAGTCGTATATGTTTGCTAAGATTTTACAGTGTGTATATTTATGGAATTGTGATTTTACCTGCTTAAAATATTTACTTAAAGACACAGCCTGTTGTCTTGTGGTACAGTTTTGCAGTAAAGCAGATTTACTTGTCGTACCTGAAGGTACTATATTTTGCACGTGCTGTATTTATTGTGGTTTTGTAAGCACCACCATAACTTCAAGACACACTTTGTTGCCTTGTGATAAAGTTTTGGGCTTACTTTGGATTGGTTGATTATTTACTATGCTACACGGAGGGATAGTTCCTCCCGCATTGAATTTATATTTTTATCGCGATGTGTGGTGAGTTTGGTTTAGCTTGAGGAATTTCTCAAATTGTTTGAGATACTTATTTCCCAAGCATTGGATTACATTTGTTTGATGAAATGTGTGTGTGTTAGTAAAGAGTACATGTATTGTGCTTGTGTTGGGACCATATAGATCAGACTCAGACTACTTTAGCGCGGACTACTTTAGGCTCAGACTACTGGAACGTGGACAACACAATGCAACCACCCCCGGGTGTTTTGATGTTTTTCTGAGGCTAACCCAGGTGCCTACAGATAGACCATCCAGTAAGCTATCGGGATGGTCCCCACTGAAGCTCACCCACATAGGACGAACGTAGACCGAGGTTTAGATATATTTTCGTCAATGTTTTCACGAAGGGACGGGCATGTCAAATTGGGAAAAAATCGTGTTTGGAGATAATCACACAAGAGCATCATCACATTTCAAAACTGCAAAACAAAAGCACTTTGCTTATTCTTTTAAGTCTGTACTTTCCTCCTGTGATTTATTTTGAGTTAAACTTTCATCAAATGTGATTTTTTGTGATCAACTCATCAATTTATTTATGATTTATTCGAGAACTTATGAAAAGGACGGGCATCCTGAAATTACGCTTTTTGTGTTTTCACGAAGCGACGAGTATATGCCCGTCGCTTCGTGAAAACTCAAACGTTTTAATAGACCAATTGCGCATCCCAAGTCACGTGACCTTTTTGTGGGTGTTAAACGTAAACAAACACGACGTCCTCCGAAAGTGCGGTACGGATTGGTGCATTTGTTTATTCAATCGAGGCTTTTCTTTCTCGAAATCTGTGAAAAATATTCCAGAGTTTGTAACAGAGACCTTCGAGTGGCTGAATACAGCCAGTAAGGACAGTTCCAGCAAGTCTTGGAAATTCTACAAGGAACGCATACAAATGTCCACCATGTAGTAGTACTAGTTGCACTACGGAACGTCTGGGCCAGACGACCTTGATCACACACTTTTCAACACAAGAATTTCACAGTTTTGAAGCTGAAATCATCCAAAGAAAAGTTTTACCAAACTGTGTGATTCTTTTGCCTATTTGCAATTCCGCAAGGCTAGGTATAAAATGCTCACTTTTCTAACGTTCTCTCTCCCCCCCCCCCCCCCTTTATATTTAAACAGTGATTTCATACATTACAAACAAAATAACAGGCGGGTTGCTACATCGTCGTCAGACGCCGGTAGTGAATAACTCAAAATAAACCTCTTTTGTAGTAGAGTATTGGTAGTAATTATAATTGAAAACAATTTCACAACATACAACTTTAATCGAAAGGGCTCAGTATTCCTGTGTTATTGTTACCAAACTGTTGGTGTGACTCTGTCGGTCACATCATTTATTTGCAAGTAGTTTACCGTCAGCTGAGATGGTACCCACTACAGGTCACATGGTGACAAGTATAGTCGCGCAATCGTTCCATTTTGCGTCTTTTTCATTGATATCACTTTGTATTACTTAAATTTCAGGATCCTGTTTATCATACAATTCATATTTTGCATTTCTTTTGATCAGAGAATCATTCTGCTAATAAATCAGAGATCTATATTGTGCACACACATCTTGAATTGTCCAACTTGTCTTTTTGTATTTCAAAAGGGAACTGTCTGATGTTTTTGGTTCCCACTAATCAACATATTTCCACGACCTGGACATTAATATGTTGATGAACTTCGCGCGCAAAAAGTCACGTCTTATAAACCTCCAGTCGCGGCAATTACTAAACAATTACTATTGAGGACGTATACGTACAAGGACGTATACGTAAAACCATCAGACTACCCAGTTTAAAGGGGAGATGTGTCTCATTTATAACGGTTTTAAAAGTCTGTGAGTTACCAACATGCTTTAAAACGCAACTGTGCATGCAGAGGATCAACTTAGAATTTTAAGAGAACATTTACACTCTAAAAGTTCCCGGGTCAGAATTGACCGAATTCCGGGTGCGCCTGATCCCATTTCTTGGCTAGGCTGACCCGAAAATTGGTTCAAAAAATGTATTTATAACTCAGATTCTGCTTCAGTTTGACCCATTTCTGATGGGTAATTTTGACACAGATTCCGGGTCAGCCTGACCGGGAAATGGGTCAGGTCCCACGGGTCGATTCTGATCAATGGATCGGGGGCTATTGCTGCCATACCGGAACATACCAGAAAACGCATTCGTTTATACTCTCTTTTTCCACCCTTGAAAAAAAAGAGCGTGTTTGGTATTTAGTGAAATGGAGTATGTGATGTTAAGAGGATAAAAAAAAACTGTCTGTGAGTTCAAGATTGTTGGTATTTGCAGTTTTGTAGCGGATGTGTTTTTGCATTTCCAGACGTTAAAAGGAACTGAATCTGGAACAAAAATTCCCGACCACAAAGAGAGAGAGAGATAAAGGGGGCGAGAAATAGCGCCAGTTTCTTGCTTTAATATTTAATTTTTTTGTTTGTCCCCCTTGTGTTGGCTAAATGTATGGAGTCTCGGTGTTAATTGTTTAAATATGAGCGGAATTGGAAAGGGAGGTGTCACTCAGACTGTCAATTATGATACGATTCGTTTTGCAATTCCCAAAAAGTCACGAAATGCTGAAAATAGCATCATGTTGAAGGACGAATTACTCGATGGACGTCACACCGAAAAACACCGATCTGCACTAGATAATCTGGAGAAGTCTACGGGCTTTTTTCTGTTTGTTCCGTCGTCAACGTGAAATCAAGCCTCATTGCGACGCAGGGGACGAAATAACCACAGCGATCGTTTTGATGTAACAGGTTAGTACAATTTTTTAGCGTACGTTATTGCAGGGCGTGGGCTGTTACTTTACTCCAGAAATCGTTTTTGTTTAAACAAAAAATTGTCTCAAACATGTATTTTAGGTTTCAGTTCAAGGTATGCACGAAAACAAAGTTGCTACTTTTGAACTTCACGCTATTAAAGAAGATTTAGTAAAAGACATTCTTATTTTAAACCCTGCTTGGGACTCCTTTGTTATTACTTGTACTGCAGCTGCATATTAGACTTCAACTTGAAAACCGTAAACAAACAAACAAATCAGGGAAAACCTTATCTGTTGTTCATGAAATTCCATGGTAACCTTCTTGAAGTTCCTCTGGTGGGAGTGCAGGGTTATTCAAATCGATCAGTATATTTAAAATGTTTCCAAAAACACGCTTTAACTACTACTTCTTCTTCTTCTTCTTCTGTGCATGAAGTCAAAGTTACCAATTTTATAAATTCTTGAAACTTCACACATGCAAAGGCCTTATCATGTAGATGTTTCTAAATGTTGTGACGTCATAATGACGTCATCAGAACTTGAGTTATGCTAAATCAAAGTGTAATTTTTCAACAAATCATAACTCCCGAACCAAACAACGAATTCTCACAATATAATCGTCATCAGAAAGATCTCGAAAAACTGCGAAGATCTTACACTGAGATAACCCCAATTTGACCTCGACTTCCGGTCGAAACCGGAAGTTATAATACAACGAATTAATGAACCAATTTGTAGTGGTAGAAAATTTCAACATGCTTATGTGCATGAAATCTTAAGTGACCTTTCCAAAAACAATCTGATGACGTCACCACATGTCACAACGCCCTCTAGCGGCAGGTGTTCAAAACTATGGATTCACTCATTCTAAACCATAATGTCGTATGAAATCCGTTTTTGTGCATGAAATCTTGAATAACATCCGACCTTTCGAAAATGTATGATTGATAACGTCATCAAGTTACAGCACCCTCTGGTGGCAGGTTTTGAAGATATGAATTTACTATTTCTCAAAGCAAAGGTCGTATTGACTTAAAAACGTAAATCAGTCTCAGAAGATAACATGATAATACAATAAAAGTTGTGACGCCATAACGACGCGTCAGATATAGAATTACGTTAAATCAAAGTGTAATATTTCAAAAAGTAGCTCATAATTCCTGAACTATACAATTGATGTTTTTAATCTATACATCATCTGAAAGTTAAAACAAAACAGAGAAGAATGGTATGGTATGAAACATTTTGTTAATGTTATGTTTTGTTTAAGGTGTTCGGCACATTAGCCGAAAACCTATTGATATTGTAATTGTTTTTTGTTTTTTTTGGTCATGTGTTCTTCTGCGCCCCAAAACTTCCCAGTATACTAAACAAGCTTGCAAAAACTAAAAACTTAACATGTTTTACCTTACCTTGTAGATGTATATTACATTTACCTTGTAGATGTACATGACTTCATTAAATTAAATTTTCATCTCATTATTACAAAATTCATATCTCAAAAACGATAACTTCCGGTCAAAACCGGAAGTTGAAGTTTCATTTATCAAAACAATCACATGTCATTAACCAAAAATCGTAAACTATTAAGCTTTACATCATCTTAAAGGCATTTCATGATTCTACGAATCGAAACTGGAAGCTGAAGTTCTATATTTTTTGCATTATGCTATTAAACTGAAACTTCTGTTTAGAGCTGTTTTGCAAACTATAAAAGCTTGGAACGAATCGAAACTTAACACATACTTCAGACCTTAATTTGTAGATTATCTAAAAGTAAAACTTCATGATGACGTCATCGGTGACGTAATTACATTAAAATTGCGTCACTACCTCAGATGAAAGTTCATTTCGACTAGCTCAGACTTTTAAAAACTGTCAAAATCAGACATTTGTGTAGTATTTGGGAATGTTGAGTTAAGTCACGATTATGAACATATGCTTTTTCACAAAATGTTTAATACGTTTTGAAACTTTGTGGTTACATTGAAACTGCTTGCAATTGCTGAGCTTTAATATTGGACTTAAAATTTATTTTTAATGGAGATTTTATTTTAAAATATTGTATATCAAATGCTGCAAACTTGAATTTGAAATGTTGGGCAATAGAACTTTGGTGTCCCCCCTAACAGGTTTATACGTGAAACTTTGTTTTGCACCACAAAAATGCGATAAAAACACTGATAGACTAATCAATTGATTTGTTTTAGCTTAATTTACCAATTTATCGAAAGTAATCACAATGGTATGAAACAGATTCTAGTGTGACTTAATGTTTAATGTGATGAAAGCATGTTAGTGTCCCTTTTACACGTGAAACCCCTGCGTTTTGAAGAATGAAGATTTTTTTAAGGTATTCATGATTCCTGCATCCCTGAAAAGAACTGACAGGATCATTTTAAAGAAGCTTATTAAATAATCATGACAATTAAAAGTGGGTTTACACTATAAACATTTTTTTTTAAATGTAAGGCCAAAATTTTGCATGTCACAAACTGACACCCTAACTTAAAGAATGATGTCATTCATAAATACCTGGGACAGTTTATCCATTCTGATTGGTCGAGGGGAGACCACGTGGTCATGTTTAAACGTGCAACTTAGCTGAGGTGGTGTAAACCACCATGAAACGAGCTGGTCGGATTAGTGTACAGACATGCTACAGTTTAAACATAGACTGAGGAAATTGAGTCAAAAGATGGCGCTATAAGACAATATTGCGCAGAGCGCGCAAAGCCCAATTTAAATTGCCCCATGGAGATAGATGGCAGCACGCAAATTCGGCTCGCGCAAATTGAAACTTGCGTTAGCAAGTTTGAAACTTGTGCGCCAGTTTATGAAACTTGCGCAAGGCGCTCAACATGGATAGAAACTTAACGCAGACTCGAGGTGAGCTGTCAGATTTGCTCTCAACTAAAAAGGTTTCTTGATGTTTTTAACAGAAAAGTATTCATAATAATGGGAATAAAAAGTGTGTTGAACCGGTTTCAACACGTTGTTTAAATACGTTGAGGTCTGGTTCTTGGGATAGTTATCGAGATTCAGGCCTTACCGTGTTTAATCAACTAGCTGAAAACCTCTTCACCCTAATTTTACTCACTTAGGAAATGCAATAACTTGTTCCAGAAGGTAATACTACAATTAATGTCACTCAATAATGTCTCCCCTGAAATGCATTAATATTTTTAAACATACGCGTACTTCAATGACAAATTCGAGCTTGTCAGGAACAGCGCAATGCAAAATTGTAGTAATGAAATGGATAATGATCCTACGTCCCATGTGAAGGCCTGCATTATTCTTATCCCAATTTCTTTTCAGGTTTTCTGTTCTTCGAATTAAAAGGACCATGATGAGAGAATATTTTCGTGGGATAACGATATTCATTCTCGGTAAGACAACCCTAAGATAGAAACTAAGAGCTATTAAGGGATGCATGTATGACCGTACTTATTTCGTGGTTTATGTTTATTTGCGTTGTTTACCTCATTTCAGTCTTGTGAAGATTGTTTCATTTTTCACACAAACATAATAAAACAGTTATACATTTGAATTTTAAATTAAAAAAATAGATAGGCATTAACACATGCACACAAAAACCACCGCAACTTTTAATGAAGACAGGTTGGCGGCCTTTCGAAAAGCTGCATTAAATTATCTTTAAAGACGCTCGCTCATCACCGTTACCCGATGACTATTTCTGTGGCACAAAACGATCATGTACCCGTACAAAGTTTATGTACAACGCGTGCAAGGGTCAAATGTGATCTTTCGTGCACTCTAAAACTAAAGTTAGTCAAAACAGCTTTAATAAGTAATTTTAGACCATTTTTGACTAGTTTTCGTCAAAATGTGGTCTAAAATTACTAATTAACGCTGTTTTGACTAAGTTATTCTAGAGTGTGGCACGAATTTGTT
Organism: Marthasterias glacialis; assembly: GCA_911728455.2. NCBI lineage: Eukaryota > Metazoa > Echinodermata > Asteroidea > Forcipulatida > Asteriidae > Marthasterias > Marthasterias glacialis. Next base: position 6,843,032 of record OU452230.1, read on the forward strand.
TGCGCGTTGACGAAGTATTGTTATTGCCATTACCATTGCCATTGCCATTGCCATTGCCATTGCCATTGCCTTTGCCTTTGCTATTGTTTTGTTATTATTGTTACTGTTACTGTTACTGTTACTGTTACTGTTACTGTTACTGTTACTGTTACTGTTACTGTTACTGTTATTGTTATTGTTATTGTTATTGTTATTTTTTCATTTCTCTAAATGTGTACATTATAACACAGTGTTTTGCAAGAATTTGGAGCCATGGAAAAAAAATTTTTTTTTATAAGCATTGTTTATAAGGGGCTTGTTTAGGAAAAATACAAACGGGAAGTACAGTTTTTGCCCCCCTTGTGCCCCCCTAAAATGTTACCCTAGTTACGGCGCTGTACACACCTGACGTAAACGTAATTCCTTTGCATGGAATTTATGACGTCGTGTTCTTCAGTTGTCTGTATTCGCATTAGGCTTATACCAGATTGCTTTAGATGCATTTGACTTCTGTGATGTATGAAATGTTTTGACAATCAATTTTTTTGTAAAAATCTTTTTGTACGTCTTCTATAGGTCTTTGTCTTTGTGTGGTGTTGTCGTCACAGCACATATGCTTCATTGGTACCGTGTATATCAGCGATGTGGAGTCATTCCGTTGGGTCTTACCCTACGAGGATCCGTGCGTCTGTACTGCCGTACGACTTGGTGGACGCCTGCCCTACAAGCCTGCGACCGGCCACTATCTGGAGGGACTCTTTCTCAGCGAGGACTCCGAAGAAATACACAAATTCTTCGATTGTTCAAGTAAGAAGAAAAACTCGGGGATGATTATGTGACATAAAATATTTAAGGTTTATAACAAAAACACATGTATATCATAAATATTTTATCCCGTGTAAATGAGCTCAAAAATATCTGAACCAACGCCACACTCTATCATGTGGCTGATACTAAAATCTAGATAACTAAATTTCCCTAATTTCAATTTGCATGAGATATTGATTTCCTTCAAACGACTTTTGTTTTCTTTAAAGGAATGTGTGATAAGCCACTTGGTGTGGAGCACGGCACCCCTCTTCATATTCAAGACGATGATTTCACGGCATCGTCTGTAGATCAAGATGGAAACTGGTACAGCTCCGCCTCGTCGGCAAGACTTAACTACAAAGGATATACGGCAGAGTTCTGGTATAATACAGATCGTGAAAGATATCTACAGACACCTGGCAGTCTCGGGGGTTGGAAGCCTCAAGACTACCAGCACGTCGGTTCTTGGATCGAAGTGAACCTCGGGAGAATCGTGAAGGTTTCCGGGATCATTACGCAAGGTCGCGACGGTGAAGGTGATGGGTCTGGGACAGCACACCTATTTTGGGTCACTCGATTCAAGGTCATGTATGGCCCGTCAGAGAATTCAGAGCTACTTTACGTGAAGTCGAGAGATGAGCAAGAGGTATAATTTATATCAAGTCATACATTTTGGGTATAAGCCGTCACCCGAACAGATCACTGTCCGACAGAGGCCCTTGTTTAACGAACAAACGAACAACCAAAACCAAAACCAAAACCAAAACCAAAACCAAAACCAAAACCAAAACAAACAAACAAACAACCCAACAAACAAACAAACAAACGAACAAAATAAATAAATGAAAAATACATACATAATGTATGCATATTATATGTTCATACTATATGGTCAAGATTTGCTTATTTACACTCTCTTATGTAAATGATTTCCCTCCTAAATCCAGAATGTGTTTTCAAAACCATTACTTCGAATTCCATAGTAGAAGCCGGCCAACCTACTTCTTGTTGAAAAGGGGGAGATTGAGACAAAGCGCACTTTTAAAACTTGAATCCACCATCCTATGTGGGTGGTCGTGACCTCGTCCCCAAATATTGAAATGTGAAGGGACGGACGCAGACGGGAATACAGTCAGATGTGGTGCAAAAATCTCTACCCCTTTTTAAACACCTTATAATTACAGTTAGGTGCGGGTGAATTTAACTTGATTAGCATATAACAAATAGTGCAAGGCCACTGATGTACAAATATTTGTTTCCTACGTTTAAACATACAAGTGTGGTTTGCCCTTCGGCATCTTGATGGGTCTTGTACCAATATTGAGGGAGGTCGCCCAATCAACTTCTACCCAAGTTGGTGCATGGCGGATCTATCCAATAAACATACAGCAATTGCTGCACCAAATCGCCAGGCCTTTATTTTGTACATTATATTTTGTTTAACCATTATGCTTCCTTCCAGGAATTCAACGGTAACACTGCTGCTTACAACCAGCAGGTGACCAACTTCTTTTTGGAACCAGTTCTTGCTTACAGCATTCGCATCTACCCGGTAGAGTGGGAAAACGAAGTTGTACTTCGCTTTGAACTACTTGGATGTCTGATGAATTCGTAAGCGGCCATGTTTACGAGATGGAGAGGCTAATCAAACCATCAAACGGTAGCCAACTTACAGTGACAGTGACTAATTTTTCATTGTTAACCAAATCATAATTGACACCATTCACCTGACGTCATCATCTCAATAATCTTGTTTGCGCCGTTTTGGGAGTCAATGTCCCTGTGTGTTGATGTGCATTTTAGGTGACGTGGCGCTTACACACGCCGACGAGTTGACTTCCAAAATGGTGAGCTTGGCACAGTGGCCGGGCATGACGTGTGTGTAATGGGTGAATTATTGATCCCTTGCACGCAAGTCACACTTGGCGACTGTGCCACGCTCACCATTTGGGAAGTCGATAGGTTATGTGTAAACGCCGCAGCGCCTAAAATGCGCACTACACTGTATCCTGTTGTTGGTGTGACCATGCAGGTAAAAAATTATTTCTACCTCCATGGTGTGACGTAATTCCATTGTAAGCCACGCCCACTTCACTCAAAACTGGCTCCAACTAAGTGCGAGCAGTCCATAGGAGTGTGGGTTTTTGAGAACGCTTGGTGGCAGCAGACTTACCAGGTAAATCCATAGAGTTATATAATTATAAGAACTAGAGGGCGCACAAACCATGCGAGACGGCCCAACAAGGAGCATTTTTGTCCATTGAGAAAATGGCGCGGACCATTCATTTACACTGGTCACTCATCCGTTCACACAGCAGCCATTTTCTAAGTGGACATTCGTATGCAAGTGACCCATAGGGATTTTCGCCCATGGTGAGTCAGTGGAGTTCCGCGCCTGGCATCGCGAGTGCTCCCTCTAGTTCTTATATATAACTCTATGGGTAAATCCATTGTTCTCGGAAACGTGCGCATGGTCATAACTACGTAAACAATGACAATTTACCTGGTAAGTCTGCTGCCACCTAGTGTTCCAAAGTCTCCCATTCCATATTGGTTTTTACATGTTCTTCAAAGACTCGAGGTCTTCTCAAAATTGTAAGTTTCTGTAGTACGAAATGTGTGTTTTTTGGTTTTTTTGTAAGAATACATAAAAACGTAAGCCAGCTTTGGAACCGGGAGTAGCGATCACTTTGGGCGTGCAGCAGATGCGCGCACGTGTGACGCATTGACTTACCAACAGGCTTCACACGGAGACGTTGACTTCCAACAAAATTGGGAAACCAAGATTATTGTGATGATGAAGTCAGTTGAATTGGGTCAATAGTATAATTCATTACACATCTTTTGCTGGTTCTGTATTCTGGTTGGCTGAAGCACGGTCACGTGGGGTTAAAAATAATTTTTATGCTGGTAAATGAGATTTGCGCCACCGTAAACTTGACGCTCGTCAGGACATCGTGCATGCATAATTTGCTGGAAATAATTCCCCAACCGGACAATATACTCAACCATGTTATCTGGTTAGAGCGCCCTCTCATGATGTTAACAGTGAACAGTAAGTTACAAACTGAATCTAGAAAAATTTAAAGCGTTCCTTTAATTGTTGAATAGCTTCATTTGTTGAATTTCTCATGAGATAATTGTCGAATTAAAAATTTCGGCTGTAAAACCCTCAAACATTTCTTATTCTAATTATTTTGGACTGAGGTGTTGCGACCTCGGGAACTATGACCCTCCCTGGTCACTCACAGCCCCTCGGGGTATACAGACGCGCACAAGTGACCTCATTGTTAGACTATGTTTTTAATACATGTACAATGGCATAGTAAAACATTGTACTCAGAACCACATTGAACTAATATCAGATATCTCGAAAACCGCCCCTGCAAGAAATGACAACATAATTCTATGATATTGGTTTTGATTCTTGTCCAAGGTCCAATTCTAAGCAGTATCTAGAAAATAAATCGCCGCTATAACCATTTTAAAAATCCAAAATTGTAATAAACAACATTATTAATATTTTTTTATGGAAGTCGTCAGACACACAAGGCCAGTAAGCCACTCGAGGTGTGGGCTACAAATCAACTGTTTTTTTCCAGGGGCCGTTGCCACCTACTCCTGGGGCTGAAACAGGGTTACCCCCTTTACAGTCCGTAAGGATGTAGGCTTAGGTATCATCTATCAGAAGCCTGGCTGGTAGAGCAGAAGGCTCTACCTCCCCAACTTTTACAGAGCAATTATGGTTAAGTGCCTTGCTCAAGGACACAAGTGTCATGAATTGTGTACTTGAGTAGCTTTTTGATAATAGCTCTTGATCTGGATAAAAATTTTGATGAAAATTGGCCATTTAGGTTGGAAAGTTTTGTTTCTATCTCTAATTGGTATCACAAATATTATCAGCTTAGCTTTCTCTGTCTAATTATGGTAACATTTACATCTCAATATCATCAGGATATTGCTTCAATCTATCACTCAGCTGATTAGGCCGACGGTGTTCATTTTTTTTTTATTATTTATTTGTATGGCTCCCATATCCAACCGACAATATTTTCGGCTCCTGACGACAAAAACGGCACGTTTGTCCATTTACCCTGTCTTTAAGATACCTTGTCCAAAATAAGAAACAAATATACATGTATTTGCTACTTGAAGCGCATTTTACTGAAAAGCGCAAGTAATAATAAACAGGGGCGTATGTGCTTCACAAAGCATAAATATCAGCCCCATGAAAAACATTAAAATATGAAAAACAAATCATAAAATGACCACTGCTGACCGATAGGTGACCACTGGCCAAAATTCGTGTACAATGTGCTTCAAAAAGAGGCCAAAATTCGTGTACACCCCAAATGGGGTTCGAGCCAATGAAGCACTGGACCAAAGGAAAAAGCTGAAGGAAAAAGCATTTTGTAACTCTTCATGAATTGACCACTACTGACCACGAAATGACCATTGACCAAAATTTATGAACAACCCTAGATAAATGAAAAACATTTGTCCCCTACTGACCAATGGTGAACACAGACCAGAATCTTTGCTAGAGCCAATGACTGGCCAAGTTGGGCTGCAATTGGGTAAAGAATGTGGGAGATGAAGCATTTTGTAAATAGTCATGAAAAAACCATTAATGAACACTAAATAACCAATGGCCAAATAGACTGAACACCCTTAGACAGATGAAAAACATTAAAAACGTAAAAACATTTTTAAGACTTTCGTAAAATGACCACTACTAGACTGATAGGTAACCACTAGCCAAAGTACATCACATGTAGCTCCAGCCAATAAAGGCTTAGACTAAGTTTGGCTGAAATCGACTGATGGAATTGGGAGAAGAAGCATTTTGTGAACGTTCATTAGATGACCACTACTGACCACAAGATGACCATTGGCCCAACTTTTGACCATCTTTAGATAGGGGCAGGCGTCAAGTTTTAAATTAACACATTTTGATTAAAATCGGCAAATTAGTTTAGGACATTTTTTTTGTCATTTTGTGATTAAGTGACCGTTTGACCAAAGAAAGAACGAAGGCTAGTAAAAATTACATCAGCCTGCTTAGGGCTGATATAATGAAAGAGAGCACAACATTCAGCCGACCCTACAGGGGGCTCTGGCCAAGAGGCAGGTGACCAAAATAATATGGCTAAAATTGGCAGGATTGTGGAAAAAGTTTATTTTCTCTTATTTCAGTTATATGGCCCCTTCGTGACATGTAGGTAACCTTTGACCCAATACCTAGTACAAGCTTTGGTCAGTTGTCCTTGTGTCCAAGTTTGGTTAAAGCGTTTGGAGGTTGTAGCGATTTTCAGACTGTAGTGACCCCTATGTGACCTTTGACCAATTCTGTGTATACCACATAATGAAAAATGGCCAAGGGGATGACACTGACAAGTTTGGACGGACAAAACTGTGGGAGAAGAAGCATTTAGCAATGTTCACTAATATGCCGTCAAATTACCCCTACTTGACATGTAGGCGACCTTTGACCCAATACGTAGAATAAGCTTTGGTCAGTTGTCCTTATGTTAAAGTTTGGTTACAATAGACCGATTGCGGGACCACTGTTTACATGTCACCATCGTGACATGTAGTGGGTACTACGTCATTTGAGCTGATGGCAAACTACATGCTAATGCATGCAGTGACCGCCACACCAACAGTGGGTTTTTAGTAATAATAACACAGGTACTAAGTCCTTTTATTGAAGTTGTATGTTGTGACACTGATTTCAATAATATTACTGTTTCATAAACTACCAGTATTCTACTACAAATTATGCACTACCGGTGTCGGTCAACGATGCAGCAAGTTAGCAACCCGCCTGTTCTTTTGTTTGTAATGTATAATCACGGGGGAAAAAAGAGAAAAAAACGGGGAGGGAAAAGGAAAAAAACGTTGGAAAAGTGAGCATTTATACCTAGCCTTGTGGAATTTCAAATCGACAAAGGAATCACTCAGATTGGGAAACCCTTTTCTTTGGATGACTCCAGCTTTATTACTTTTCTTTATTATATTTAAATATGTTCTTGTATTATATTTGAATAATATGTGTAGTTCTATTGATTCATATTAAAATTGCATGCTTATTAAGAATAGATGATTATTGTTCTCTTATAGAAATATTGAGTTGGCCTGGGTGATGTTTCAGCAGATGTTTTAAATATGTTTGTTTTAAAAATATATATGTTTAGAAGTATTTCATGATCACATTAATTTTATTTTACATTTATTTAGCACCCCCTTATTTAAAATACCCCATTCAAACAACACATCGTTAAAGTTAATCAAGTGACCAGGTTTTGAATGAAATCATGGGTAAAAAAATGTTGGGTTTTTTTTTTTTTTTTGCTATTTTTTAAACATTTTTATCTTATATTTTCTATGGGGGTGAGCGTTGTTTTGGTTGTTTTTTTTTTTTTGAGGAAGTTGTACCGAGAAGTGTAAATAGGGAATGATTTTTTTTAGAGAAACAGGGTTGAGCAGTATTTCTGAGTGAATGTTTGGTTTTTTTTTTCTAAACGCGTGCCGTGCGTGTTTTGATGTAAATTGTCAAAAGAACTAAACAATGCATAAAATATCACTGATGTGGACGTAAACAAGCTTTAGGGAATAAGACATCGTTTTAGATGGTTCAAAAACCCTTCCTTATCGCACATTATACATCGCGCTTTGTATATAGTTTGTGTATTTTAACGGGTTAATAAGCCATTTGGGGATAATTGCACTGTTTATGTCTGTTTACACCATAGAACTACATAATATATATAGCTCTATGGTTTACACCCAAACCCTGCCCAAACCAAATGGTGAAGTCCTATGGTGTTTGTCAATATATTTAAAAACAAAACTAAATTTACGGCAGAATGAACTTTAAAATAAAGCTAGTTTTTATATATATATATATATATATATTTTTTTTTTTTAGTCATCATCTTGATATCTTAATATCATTATGTTGTTGTTTAATGATTTTAGGTATGGGTTGTTAATAATATTTTAACTTAATTATTATTAAGGCACAAGAGGGCGCACTCGGCATTACTCAGTGTATAATACTTGGTATATCAAAGACCGACCACGGTGAACATTATTATGAGCTTTGGGAGTGTTTTATATGTGTTGATATTGACCCAGTTCACCTGACGTCATCATCACAATAAGCTTAGTTGCGCCATTTTGGAAGTCAATGTCACTGCGTGTCATAGATGGAGTGTAGGCGCAGTGCGCACTTTAGGCAATACGGTGTTTACATGCATAATTATCTAATGACTTTCAGCCAAAATGGTGAGCTTGGCACAGTCGCCCAAAAGTGCTATCTCTGAAATGGTCTCGGCGGCTATTTTTCAAAATGACCGCAATTTCGCATCATAAAATGGTATGTAAAGAGGTATAGAATCTATATTTATGTGTCTATAGGAATGTTTGCAAGGTCTAGGAGCTAACAAACTATTTAAAAAACATGGTCGAAAGTATCAACATTTTGGTCTCCCATTTTTAAAATGGCAGCCATATCTGCTCAAAATGGTGGCCATTTCGCATGACAATACATAAGTCGGGAAAAAAGTTGATGTCTGTACACAGCTGTCACCTTTAGATGACTTTATTAGTCAAAGATTTGATGCACCGTAAAATCAAAATACGTCCGTGGGTCGAAATAGAGACTCTGTGTAAAAAGTCTGGTTCCCTTTTTGGTTTATAGCTCCTCAGCTGTATCATTGCACTTGCATACGTGGAACCAATCGGAATGGCGTCTTCGGATAAAACCACTCAATTACCGACTTGATTTCAAGTCTAGCATTTATCTGGCGGACTACTTCAACGGTTAAGAAAAAAACAAACTATGAGACATCTTGAAGTCAAGAAAACACGACAATCATAAAGCCTGTTAGTAAAATCTCCCCTCGCATCAAGCTTACCTTGAAACCGTCTCCGTGGGTTTGAATCCAGTGCCGAGACTCTATGATGAAAAGTCTCTGCAGATTACCCATGTTTCTGAAGAAAATCTATTAAGAATTTGAAAAGAATATCAGTTAATACAAAAATTAAGAATGAATTTGCTGGTGTATGTATGATGTCTTAAAACCTGTACTTGTAATACGAGCACTTATGTGTAATAATTTTAACAAAGCAATAAATTAAAATAGCATGTTATATGCACGTTCTTTATAAATGTTCCATTTATTTTTTATGTTTAATTATTTTTTGATAGCTGATGTGAGAGGTAGATAACCAGCAAAACACATAAAGTACTTCATTTCGGAAAATTCTGCATCTCACTTTAGACAAGCCCGGATTAATCAATTGACATGCCAGGTAGTTCGTACAATGGGCTGAGGGAATTCATTATCTTCAATAAAACAATACAATGGTCGTTGTCTTTTACACAAAGGGTAAAACAACACCCCGTTGCTGGACCGTTTGTCGGAAGACGAATTAAAACGGACGGCTGAACAACAAAGAAATCCAATAAAGTTGAGTCTTAAAATATTGGTTTAGAAAACGAACGTTAATGCAGCTGCTTTTAACCGCCGTTTTCTAAAGACTGCGTAGGTTTTAATTATCAAGTCAACTTGGGCATGTCTCCACGCCCCAGCATGACGTAGAAAAGACTGACCGAAACAAATTCCTGGAGCATACAAGAAAACGGTCGGGAACTACCCGTGACTTCGAATCTTCACTTGAAATTTAATGCTCTCAAGATGTAGAGCATTTATTTTAGTTTCACGTATCTGAACTTAGTCTATTTGTATGCGTATAAGTTTATGGATTAAAACGGAATCAAATAATGTAGAAGGCTGCAATTAACGTGTGCCATTGATCATAGGTACTGTCTAATCAATTTTTGACACGTGCTTCACCACCCCCCCCCCCCTTGCCGCTATCCGCTTTTCCAAGGCAATATCCTAGTTCCATAAGCTCTATGGCTAATTTCATTGGCTGCCGTTTTATGCTAAAAGCACCCCAGCATAGGTATATTATAAACAGTGATCTCTCTGGACGACGGTAAACGAGGAACGGACTTTCTAATTGAACTCTGCGACACGGCAAGGCTACGGTTCTTGGTCACAATTCAGATGAACATGAGGAGTGTTAAGGGCCTCGGTGTATCGCTCGCCTATTTAGGTAAGAGAACAAGTATTGATTTTGTCATTAAGTTCATAATTATCAGGTGTAGGTAGATTTTGTCTATTCAGCGTCTTGTCAGAGACTCTCATATGTGTATCTATGGAAAGGGTTAGCGTCTAAACAGTACTTCACTTTATGTGCTTCCAGGGATAGCTACAAGACAATGCGTTGGTGTAATACCATAAGTTTTCGGGTCTCGATTTGTTCAATTTGAAATCGGGGATCGGGTCGTCACCATCTGTTCTCTTTTTAATTATTATTACTATTATTAATATTATTGTGTGTTTTAACCAAACAATTGACTGGAGCGGGATTTGAACCTGTGACCAGCTGTTTCTTGTACCAACGCTCTACCAACTGAGCTATCCAGCCCTGTAATGTTGGCGGTCTCCCTATTTTGTCAATATCTTTATTTCGGGGTGCTAGTCAGAAGCCATTCAACCAGTTACTGCCGTGTAGCCAGGGATCACAACCTATTATATGATACAACCATAGAGCAAGTAAAACCTGGGAAGCTGCAGCACGGGGATCTACCTTAAGGGTGATGCGACATATTTTTTTTTAATATCAAGCAATAAAACACAAGGGAAACTGACTGGGTAAATTAATTTAGGGGTGAACAAAGAACAATTGACTGGAGTGGGATTTGAAACTGCGACCACCGGTTTAACGTACGAACGCTCTACCAACTGAGCTATCCAGCCCTAATGTTGGCGGTCTCCCTATAGACCTAATTTACTAATAATTGATAATTTGTGCACGCATGCGTGTAGCGCAGTTGTGAGGCGGAAGTGAAACCACGGTTTGTTTGTTGCACTGTGCAAACCATTACGACCGAGCTACAACAGTCAAATGGCGTCAAAATACAGTGTTTTTGGTTGTACCGAAGGGCAAGTGGAAGCCAAGCAGAGGGGAGTTGAATAAGATTATTTGTTTTAACCCGTATAGTAGACTGCACTGGAATTTATGTCAAATGTCCTTCAAGAATGTCGGCACGCTTAAGTTGTAATCAACATACAGTAAAATGTCTGGTTGCCACCTCACATGTCTGATAACATTTGTGATTGTACTTGGGGACGGAGGGTATCTGACCAAAAAAAACCCAGAAAAGTACGGAGCCCCTAAGGGGACAGGTGAAGAAAAAAATGGACGGGTGAAAAAAAGTTGAGAGTTATTTCATTCCACAGACAGACCAATTGCACGACTAATGTTTACAAGATCACGTGACATGTAGTGGGAACTGCGTCTTCTCAGCTGATGGCAAACTGCGTGCAAATAATAAAATATGCTGTGACCGACAAAGTTACACCAACAGTCGTATTTTGGTAATAATAACACAGTTACTAAGCCCTTTTATTAAAGTTGTACGTTGTGACATTGATTTTCTTATCACATGACTGTTTTATAAACTACCAGTATTCTACTACAAAAGAGGTTTATTTTGAGTTATGCACTACCGTCGTCGGACGACGATGTAGCAACCCGCGTGTTATTTTGTTTGTAACGATCGGATGTTGAATGCACGTTCTTCGACTTGCATTTTCCCTACGCAATAATAAAACACACAATGAGACGAGAGGGGTACACCATGCAACATAACGAACACCAAATGGGAATTCATTCATCTTCTGAAACGTTAGAATGGGAGACGCCTTCCACTAAAGGAGTAAAACAACACTCTCATTTGACCATTTATTGGAAGAAAATTAAAACGGACGGCTGAACAACAAAAGAATCCATAACAGATTGGTTTCTGAAATGACCTCTGACGCTCCTTTTGACATGGAGGTATATTATTATTTATCAAGTCAACAGTCTTGACCGATACCATCCTGCCCCTACTGATTTTGTAGATTACGCTGATTCGAACTGTTCTTCCTTACTGTCAATCAATTTAAGTTTCGCTACTGTGATGTCGTTTTTTGAATATCAGCGTTCTTCTGCTTTAAAGCCCCAGCTCAACATTGGTAAATTTCATGGTTTTCTTCTTACCAATGTTGAGCTGGGGCTTTAAGTACGCATGGTCACTTGAAAAACAAAATGCTGTCATAAGTTAAGAGTATGCCTGTATAAACTTCACCTTTAAAACGTTGACATGTCATAAACAATAACTGCTTGATTTACATATTATACAAATCTTTCTGAAATTCAACATTTGTTTATTAAGATGATAAGTAAATAAGATATGAATCAATATGACAATACGTGTAATATTGTTCATTCATTTTAATACGTCAACACATGCTACCGCCATGCGTTTTTTTAAATGCCAGTCGACGTTCAGCGTACAGTAAAACAGTCATATTTGTTGATTTTATGTCTATCATTTTTACGGACTATAGGAGCATATCTGTGCATTGCGGTTTCCAAGCGCACAGACGTATGCGTCATTGGTACCATGTACAGCAAGGACGTACAGTCATTCCGTTGGGTCTTACCCTACGAGGATCCGTGCGTCTGTACTGCCGTACGACTTGGTGGACACCTGCCGTACAAGCCTGCGACCGGCCACTATCTGGAGGGACTCTTTCTCAGCGAGGACTCCGAAGAAATTCACAAATTCTTCGATTGCCGAGGTGAGAATGTTTTTCGACAGAACACTTGAAGTGGCTGCCCAATATACGTCAACATTCGGTATATAATGATCAGCAAATTAACAACCAAAATACATTCATGGGGTGAACGATCTTTTTCTCATGCTGCACCGCGTCGTATGGAATTATTGTAGGCCCTGTATGTCAAATCATTGATTTCTTTGAACGAATTTAGGAAAAACTTGAAAAGTCATCGTTCTAATGAAGCATTTGCATAATGTTGTTTACTGGGTGCTCTGCTGATTTATCATTGTGTTTTGTATTTTATATCCCAGTAATGTTGTAGTTGTTTTGTACCAGCGCCATGAGCACATTGGATTTTTTGCGCTAAATAAATTGTCATTATTATTATAATCATTATTCAATTTTAAACATGCAACAAGAATTGTCTTTCGCACAACGTTTTAAGTTGTACTTTTATTTCTTAATATGGACTTATTTCAGCTGTGTGTGATAAACCCCACTACTTGGGTGTAGGACTATGGCCTTCTCACATTACTCCCTTGCTTGTGCTCCAAGCCACTAATTTCACTTCATCCTCCAACGACGACGAGGGAAGTTATCGATGTACTGCCGCGTCGGCGAGACTGAATTTCGATGGCGGGATGTCCAAAGCCGCATGCTGGAAACCCGCAGTTGACAACCCCGATCCCGGGAGTGAATGGGTTTCGGTGCGTCTCGGCAGCAACGTACTTGTTTCTGGGATCATCACGCAGGGTCGCGGGAACGACGGAGCACAAGGCAGACATCAGTGGGTCACTCGGTACAAGGTCGAGTACAGTACGTCCGAAAACGTTGACCAGTACGTTGAGGTGAAGTCCTCTAACGGTCACCCTGAGGTAGGTAATACAACGAAATGCGCCATCTCGACCTTTGCCAGTCCAAACGTAGCTCGATCCCTCAAAATAAAAAAAATCGGTTCCCATTTTTAAAGTTACATTAGAATCGACTTGCAAACAGAATAAACCGATTGAATTTTTTTAAAAGTCAATTTAAAAAAATGATGTCCGAGTTATTTATTAAAATTATTTAGAGAACACCTTATACTGTATTGCTATTCACAAAATGCCAGAAGGTTGTCCCTGATGTTTGTAAAATGAAAAAAGAAGAAGTAATAACCTGAAATGTTTATTTGTACACCCCCTCCCTGCAGTTTCAAGGCAACACTGATAAGAACACGCCCATGGAAAATCGATTCCAGCACCCAGTCATCGCGAGCAGCATTCGCGTCAAACCAATGTTGTGGCAGGACAAAATCGCTCTTCGTTTCGAACTACTGGGTTGTTTGCAGAACTAATCAAACTTTGCGTCACCTGGGGTGGATTTCACAAAACTAGTCCTAACTTATGACTAGTCCTTTAAGTTAGGACTTGTTACTCATCCTAACTTGAGATAAAACTATAGTCCTAGCGTTTTGTGAAATCCACACCGAGGCATAGTGAAACTGACGCCCCCATCTCGGATAGCAACGTTCAAAGATGCTTGGTCCGATTTTTGGCCGATTTGACCCGAAATTTTTGATTGACATTTTAAGTAGCTATGTTTATAGATTCGCGAAAGTTAAAAGCTTCGATTTGTTTTATGTAGTGCACGAGAAAAGAAAACTGCCAATGATAAGTGGTAGTAAATTTAAAATTAAAAAAAAGAAAAAAAGAATTACTGTCAGGATCACGACATTATCTCACATCCATTAGCCATTTACAAACAATATTTTTCGTCACCGTTCCCAAGAAGAGATGGTCATGTCAACAAAAGTCACGTTTTCTACATTTTGAGAAGATGATTGTAAAAGGCCATGTCACACGAGCCAATTTACAGGCAACCAATTCCAATCTCCATTATAACATTCATTCACATAAATTTTAAGTTTTCTCATTATTTTCTTGGGGATAGTAAGTTACAGCTAGAATAGTTTCTATTGTGCTGCCGAAGGTGTGTCTCCAAGCTGCCTGTAATTGCCCTGAACCACCCCAAATTGCTGATTAATCAAAAATATGATTCATTTCTACATTAGTTGGTAAATGAGCATTCATCTAAGCAATTGCATTTTTGCGTTTTCACGAGGTGACGGGCAGGCATCCCTAAACATGTGCAAAATACATTGTAAAAAAAAAATTGACGGGCATGTAGGTAAAGTCGTGTGAGTTTTCACGTGACATGCCCGCCTTTCACTAGATGTAAAAACATACACTAAAGACGAGGACAAAAGTAGGTCATCGTGGTTTTGCGTTTTCAGAAACAGACGGGCATGTTTGACTAATAACTGTGTCAATTAATCAATGTTTTGGTGATTTTGTATTATGATATTGAAAAGATCTAACTCTTGAAAAAGTACATAAGGGCACTAAAACCGCGCAAGAAAGTTTTAGTATATACTGCTGCGTTTTCAGTTTTGAATTTAGCACCCTTTAAAATACGAATAATCTCAAAATTTTCTTTTAACGCGTTTTGATATGCCCGTCACTTCCTGAAAAAGGTGACGAATTTTGCATTACGTATTTGGTGCACTGTCCGTGGGGTATGCGAAGGTTTTTGTCGTAAAAAAGCATTATATCTGTCAAACTTGTCCAGAGGAAAAAAAAGAAGAAGAATAAAAAAAATATTAGTGTATAAAGTTAGTACAAATGTTCACATAATTATCTCCACATAACTTAAGTATAAAGATGGTCGTGGGGGAAAACGTCCCTTGAAATATATTTGCTTGAAATGCTATAGGTTTTTTGAGAAATTAGTAAACCAAATAAACCAAAGAAAACATATAATGGGGCTTTTCAATATTTTCTTGTGACGTTCGATGACCGACGATTGAGCTCAATTAAACTTTCACGTTTTTTTTCATGTATGGGTCACACAAAACGCGGATACTGGTAGTAGACAATATTACTAATTATGTTTGCGTGTATAACTTGGGTTCATGTAATTGCTTTTTCTTTGATGTTAATGAGATGGTTTTGTTGTATTGTTTGTATACTCTCTAAATGTAAAGAGTGAAATTTCACTCTCTCGCCTGAGTGGTGTAATTTTTGCTCTTTTGAGAGTGAAAATCAATGTGCATCATCACTCTGATTTGAGAGAACTTCACTCTGATTCAAGTTGAAAATACCCGTTTTTCACTCTAAAAAAGAGTTGTCTTTTTGCAAGAGTGGTACGGCGGACAAAAACGAGTGTTGTTTTCACTCTTTTACATTCAGAGAGTATCATTCGTCGTACTGGCCAAATCAATAATAATAGTACTAATTTCTGTATAATTTTGGCAGTATAGATGTATAAAAAATACAACAATAAGTGCTCTTTAAATGCCAAACTGCAACTCTTTTAGGATGTCATGTAGGATATGCTATGTAGACCAGTGTATACATGTACATGAACACCCAGGCTCGTTGTGCAATGATGTGATGGCATTGGCATATTACTGTAAAGACCGTGTAAGTCTCGCGACGTAATATGTCACCATTGAGCTCCCAGGAGCCATCGGCTATTGGAGATTCACGCAGGTGCAATTTGGTTTGATTTTTATTTTTGTCACTTCACCTTTTTTTCATCCTCAACCATATTGGCGGAATGAATACTTTTAAAACTGACAATGTAATAAATGTAATAAGATCGGGAAAACTTCTTTAAAAAAAAGAAAATTGCTCGACCTCCAATAACGGTTCGAAGTGTCAAGTTGCGAATGTACGCTGACTGCGTCATGAAAACCGTGTTCGACTGCACATAACAACAAATCGAAGTTGGATTAAAATTTTAATTCGAGATAAGTGCTTTGTTACCTAGCGCGAAACCATACTTGGTGTTTCGTGAATTTATCGTGACGCTGCATATTTTGGAGTTGCCTAGTCTGGTTCCCTGACCAAAGATTCCCCTGACGACTGACTTGTTAACAATCTTAGGTCAGGCATCACCCACGTTTGAAAATAGATCATGACGCAACATATATGTTCATTACTTGTCACCAATGGTGGACGATGTCATTGGATAAAAACGAAGCGCTGATGACGCGCTTTGTTTACTTTCAAAAAGCCTGGGATAATCACAATTTGTAAAAATGTTACACAAATATTCAAAAATAGTGTTGAATTTGTTAGAAACAATTAAAAAACAAATTAATGTGATATGTTTTCGTTAAATAATTTTCAAATTTTTTGAATTTGGTCACGGCGTCTGTGAACAAGATTGAATGTTTTGCTAACATTTGGCCGTCCACGCCAAACAAAGGAAAGGTCTACTCACGCCCAGAAATGTCCGACCATCAACGACGACGAATTCGTAACATTTCGGAAATGTTGAGGAATGGAGGAATTCCTCCTTTTTTGTCATGTCACCCTCGACAGAGAATAGTCGGAGATTTTTGGGGCTGGGAACCAAACTAGGAGTCACCGGGACGCTTTTTTCTGCGGTTCAGAATTGCCATCCTCGAAAATTTTCCATTTGTTTTTTGTAAGGATTCCCTTTTTTGGAATCGACTCAAACAAAAGAATTTCCCCATTGAAAATCATTACGACAGTGGCAATTTCGGACAGCAGAAAAAACTGAACCGCCGGGCAACGACGTCACAATTTCGCGCGTCCTGGGTACCGTACTAAAATGTAGCAGCTTAAACGAGTTTCAATGTCCGACGTCAAGGATCACGACGATTGCCTTTTATTGCATGGGATGAAGGCTTCACAAGTGAAGCGAAAGTTAAGGTCGGCTAAAAAAATGTGTTTTTTTTCTCCAAGATTTGCGAAATTGTTTACAATTTACAATTTGTAAATCAAGCTTTTATTTATTCAAACCATATTCAATGGCTGAAATTTATTAAAACATCACAACTCATGTTCCTTTCAAAAACAATTTCCACAATACACGCTGTAGCTGCTATTCGATGTGCCCGGTAAGTCAAGACTCTCGCGAAAACTCGTAGGCTCTCGAGGTCAACTTACACTGTCTATTGACAAAAAAACCGCCACAAATTGAGTGCACTTATAAAATGTGTAGTAAATTTTAACAGGCTCATGTTGTTCAGAGCACGCCTTATAGTTGCGATTATTACTCCTGCTGCTGTCATTTTCATTAAATGCCGTTGTGCCTAATAAATTAGCGCACTTTATAAATAATTAAGAAGCATACTTTCTGGTGAGAGAGAATAATTAGTACAATTACGTTCATTTACAAAGCTTAATTCCCCCATGAGGATCAAGGCAGCCAATACAAAAAAAAACGTAAAATGGGGGACAAGACTTTAATCGTCAGCT
Source organism: Marthasterias glacialis (assembly GCA_911728455.2). Classification (NCBI taxonomy): domain Eukaryota; kingdom Metazoa; phylum Echinodermata; class Asteroidea; order Forcipulatida; family Asteriidae; genus Marthasterias; species Marthasterias glacialis. Next base: position 6,860,781 of record OU452230.1, read on the forward strand.
TCCATTGATAATTGATGAAGCGAATCCCTTCACAGTATACTCGTGGATGATGGAAATTGCAATTTTGTTTGTAATAAAACATCGAAATTCAGTAGCTTGTCCGCCTCGTTAACAGTTTTAATGTACCATTAGTAGTAGTAGCGGGAAAACCGAGCAGTATAAGGAAACACAATAAAAAAACAACAACAACAACAACAACAACAACAACAACAACAACAACAACAACAATATAAAATGTCAACAACACTGCATTTTAGTAACTAAGTTGTTTATTTGAATGCACGGCTGATGAGTGTCACCATTAGATTAGTATGATTGAAAGTTTGCTTGTGACTCGATAAACATAAGATTATTAAAGATGCATTGCCCGATTTCAGTCCGATTTGGGGGTCAAAAATAGAGTTATCTTTCTAATTGCTAATTTTACGGAGTAAAAAAAGTTATGAACTTTCATTTGAGACTTTGAACGAACAAATCCGTCAAGGATTAGTGGCAGTTAATTAAAAACGTAAATGAATAAAAGGCTGGGCCAGCCTTTTAATCCTCAGGATCGGATCGCGAACTCTGTTGCACATACACCGCGTACATTGTATGTACAGCGAGCCGTGTGGGCCATTGAGAGCATTGGCCGCTGGGAATCATGAATATTCATCACATGCGGAGTCTTCTGATTGGCCGTTGGGAAACCAATCAAATTGAAGTCGGCAAATGCCCGTGGAAACTTAAAAGTGTTCTATCTCGAGTTCCCGATATCAGAATTCTTAGTTTTTTTTTAATATTTTTCGTTACACAAACATATAACCTTTTTTAATTCGTTCGCTCAATGAAATTGATTTTTTAATCCCTTGACACAAAATCGGGTAATGCATCTTTAATTTATAATAAGTATAGTTCATTTGGTTTAAAAAAAATAAAAAAATAAGCCATCTCTTTTTCAAAGGACGAGTCAATTGACTCGAAAGTATTTGTCTAGGAATTGAAAAGGCGTCATCAAGATCGAATTAATTGGGATTCAGAGTCAAAGTCTCTTGTGGTAGTTCTAAGATACAGGACCTGTACTTAGTGGCTTTATTCAGCCACCCCACGGTCTGTGGTACAAACTTTAGAATATTTTTCACAGATTTCGAGAAAAAAAGTCTTGATCGAATAAACAGATGCAACAATCATTATGTACCGTACATTACTTTCCTAGTGGAGGACGTCGTATTTGTTTACATTACCCACTACAGGTCACGTGACTGGGGTCGCGCAATCGGTCTATTTGAATGGTAGTATTCTACAGCAAGTCATTGTTTGATTTATTTTTTATCTCTTCGCAATAGTTTGTTTTCGTGACAATAAAAACGCCACGTTTTTCCATTCAAGTGTGTAATAATCATAATTATCGTCACAGAATAAAAACGCCACGTGTTTTCCCACTCAAGTGTAATAATTGTAATTATTTGACTCAGTCCTTAAGGTATTGTTATTAGGGGCTTCCTGACTCGTTTTCTTTGTTCGAGGAAGGCCAGTTCTCATGGTAACCTATTTCCCTTAAACATATTTGTGCACGTTTATATTAACATATCGCTTTTGGCGTGGCAACTATACGCCAAAATTAAATTAGAGCAGCAGGAATTATGGAACAAAATCAGAGTACGTGTAAGACAGAGGCTTTGCTTTTTGAGAAACTCTGTACTTCCATACAGTCTCCTATGCGCAGTACTGCCTGTTTGAGCATACAGATTTCTGCTGATTGAGCATTAAACAAAGTTATCTAAATTTATGGTTAATTTTGTAAAAATATAAAACGCATCCGATTCTGTAGATTTTGGGGAGTTTAATCTCCACATAATACTCGTAAATGAATGTTGATGTGCAAGTGCCTTAAAGAATCAAGAACAATTGCCCTAAAATTTCATGAAAATCTTCAAACCTAACACGTGCTACAATTATGTTCCCTATGCCTTAGCCCGATACAGACACGGGTTTATTTATTCATTTTATTTTATTTGAAATTGTTTGTATATATTTATTTATGTCTCTTCTTTTCCTTGCCTTTGTTGCCTATATGGCACATGCCCATGGATATATCGGCCTTTTGTACAGACAATTGATTGTAGGCACAATATTATTATGAGTTTTTTGTTTTAGTATAATCAGGCCTTTCACTAAATTGGGAATGAAAAACATAGGAATAATGGGGGAACAAAGGCTGGTCTATACTCTTGCGTAAGCTTTGATGGGCTGCGTGCGTGATCGAGCTTAGATTTTGATTGCACACACTTTCAGACTGAGCAAGTCTTGCGAGCATAGGAGTGTTAGAGGCCCTTTTCGAAACCACGACTTCGGGCTTGGGCTCTGGCTTATGCTCCGTCGGCCTGTTTGAAGCCCCGTACCGAAAGCATACGTTTTCGAAATGACTGACGGATCCTTCAAGCCGGAGCCCAAGCCCAAGCAGTGGTTTCGAAAATGTCCAAAGCGCGCGATTCCGTTTCCTTCCCCACGTTAAAGCAGTTACATAATTATAAACACGTGGAATTTCATGGTTGACTAAACATTTCCGACGCAGTCTATAGAATAAAACTATTGGATTGGGTTTGGCTTGTACATCGTGTGTTGGGAAATCTTTTAATAGTAACAATACCCACCAATGGCAACCATGTTAAAAAAAGAAGAAGACAGGTTTCAAGACAATTCGGTAGCATCAAAATCGAGACATCGTATTTAAGAATGTTTAATGCCTGTAATGTATCCCCATGATCAATATACGCCATTATGTTTAAGCCCCTAATGTTTTCCCGTCACCTACCAATCATGAACAATTTGATTTGTTTTTTGGAAGCAAAACAGTCAGGAAATTAGATTAAGACAAATTATACTTGCATCTCCTGATTTTTTTTTTATTTTTTATCTTTTAATAAATATTAATTAATAAATAAATAAGAACGAGCTTTGACAGTATAGTGATGTTTCTATTTTGGGATCCAAACAAGAGGTTTTTTTCTACCCCGACCCCCTTTCTCAATCTCTTTTAACATCTATTATCAAACTATTGCTTATCTTTGCGGGTTTTTTTGTTGTTTTTTTTTCGTTTTCGCGTTCAATAGTATCTCAAATGAAAGCTTTAACTTCCTCGACTAGAGGTATGCAACCTTACTCATTATTTTGCCAAAATGAATTTTAACACCACTTTGGCAAAGTATCGGGCTATGCATTTTAACGTGAATAGCTGCTGTTGATTTCAATGCCAGCTATTGCTCAGAATTTTCTGACACGGTATATGCACGTAGAAACAGCTTCCTGGCTCCAACAATGGGAAGTAACCCTTAATAAATTGATATCGACTTTACCCGAGCTATACATTCAAGTGTTGACATGTTGCCTTTAAGGTGATCATTACGGTCAGAGAATATTGCACACAGCAACCGAACATAAACAGTGTACAAGCAGTGGTGTAACTAAGGGGGGGGGGGAACGTGCCCCCCAACTGATGTCCGTGACCCCCCCCCCCCCCCCCACAATGTGGAATTTGGACTTTTGAGATTAAGAATTACCAGAAAAAAATGTTACATTTTATGAGCTTTTATGTAGTAATTTCAATGTTTGTTTTTTTCATTTACATGCAAAATGTATTTTGTTTTACCTCAACACGTCAGAAGAGCGCTGAAAAGGGGCTTGTTTAGGACAAATACAAACTGAAACTACAGTTTTAGTTGGCTAAAAGTGCCCCCTAGGAAAAATGGTGGCCCCCTAAAATGTTACCCTAGTTACGGCGCTGTGTAGGCCTATAAGTAAACAAAATAGATTTTGACCTTCGTGATTTAACGGGGAAAATGAGCAAATCGGTCAACCCAATGAATCGCAAGGTCAGAGAAACAATTGAGGAGAGCTAGGGGGCCTACTAATCAAAGATGGTTGTTTAACGTTTTTGTTTTGGCTGGTTACAATCTAGTTTATTCTGACAAAAACGAAATCTTTACTAATTATAACAAAAAGAACATTGACGCGATTCCCTTCCGAGGATAACCCCCAAAAGCCAATAACTGAGGATAATTTCTTCTGGGGTCATTTATAAACAGCATTATAATAGCAATTTATAATTTGCAAATATAGAGAAAATGTCCATTAAAAATTAAAAATTAAAACATAATTCATTTAAATTTTGAAAGTATATTTAACGATTTTACTATTTGAATTGACACCAGATTTAAAATAAATTAAAATAGCAAACTCTATGTTTCTATCCCATGAATGATAGTTGTTGTTTATTTTGTATTTAACTCACGACAGAAAAATTGGTTACAATTTAAAAGTTCAGTTCTTTGATAGCTGTCGCAAAAAAAAGTGTTATTTACTAACTGTCTAGTTACTTCCATGATATAATGGGGAAAATTTAACAAATCGGTCAGCCAAAAACTCGCAAGGTCAGAAAAGTCAGATTCCATTGTGGTAATACAGCAACCGAAAATCGGCCTGCGCTTACTTTACTTTATATATTTTTTGATTGATTGATTGATTGATTTTTTCATTTATTGTTTTAAATAGGCCTATACTTCCACATGTCAATTAAAGGATAGAAATTTGGCTGAAACGCAGCTGGGAGACAGCAGCGGAACTTGACCCTGTAACCATAGGTATAGCGACCCAAATGCACCCTACGCCATCGCCCGTGATAAATTTATGTTATTATTGTGAAATATATATAGTTTTTTTTAAATACTTTTTTGTAATTATCAATCCTGTGATTTAATATCCTGTAGTGTGCCCCTTTTTTGTTCACCAACTCCTAATACAACATTATGCAAACATTCAATCATTCCATGCAAGTTGGATTCACTGAGAAGATCATGTAGGCCTATGCCTATGTCATGTGGTTGTGAACTTCGGCAACCATGTTGGTGGTGGTACTGGTACCCTAGTACTACTACTAGTAATATCTGTTTGCGTTTTGAGCATGTTGCAGCAATGTAAACTTGACATTACGCAACGGGTAGCCACAATAATAATTTAATTAATAATAAATAGTCAATCATTAATAATAGGCTACCCCAAGATGTTATAGTTCTACAAAAGGGTCATCATTCCATAAACCTATGGAACAGTTTACCAGCACTGTTTGAGAATGCAAACTCACTCAACATCATCTTCAAACCATGAACAATTGAAACGCAGATTTCAAGCATAACTATCGAGATGGCGCTAGACAAGTAGACAATGGCTTATCATGCATACATTTGATAAATAGTAAAAACAGTAGCAACGGACCTACCTTTTTGGGTGGGAAGCATACAACGTTGCATAGGAAGGATTTAGACTTTCTCTAGGCCAAGCACGCCAAGCCAAGGAAATCCCACCTTCTGCTCTGCACTCACGGTGAGGACGACCCACGTGGAGTCGTGGGAATGCAATCAATGTCAGCCTCACGGTAACGGTTTCTTGGCAGCAATTGACATTTTGAAATGTTCATGTTCAAGGTGGTTTTAAACGACTGGTCCTAAACGTAGCCCTATTTACCCATTCCCTCTTCCACCCACCAAGTTCTCCAAGGTCATTTCCACAAAGAAATGGAATTCTCACTGGTGAAGTGAACAAAGTTTTAATGTTTTTCCCAGAACTATGATGTTTTTTGACACTATGTCGCCCTCTCTTGACAAATCTTAAGTTATTCATTTTAGTCTGGTCCCACTTCTGTTTGTTTTTCGTTCGACTCGTGTGTCGATGTGGGTCACCAGACAAGATCAATCTTAATTTTTTTTTACAATAACGAATGGAGGGATCGACGTGATTTTTAGCAATTATTTTTGTTGATATGGCCGGCTGGGGAAGAGAAATTGTTACTCTGCAATGCGGCCACTACTCCAACTTCGTCGGTACTCACATCTGGAACATTCAGGTAATTTTGTTAGTGGTGTCATTTTCTTGATCTCATGTTTTATCCTTTTTTTTTGGACCGAGATTCGAGAGAGTAGAGGTGAGATCGAGATTTCAACGCACAATAACATTAACATTCAACACAAAACAGTTCACAAGCATGACGTGACATACAGAAGACTTAATAACTCATTTTGTGTTATCATCATTCATTGATTGTGTGGTTGTCTTGATTATTATCTGACCAGTATCTGTTTTCTTGTAGTTATAGTGCCTACTTGTATTAAGTCATGCACGTTTAGTATGAACACCACCCCCCCCCCCAAAAAAAAAAAAATAATAATAATAATAATAATAATAATAATAATAATAATAATAATATAGGCCTAAGTGTAGGCCTAACACTGAATAATAAATAATAAATGAAATAAATAAAAATAAAAAATAAATAAATTAATAAATAATATAATTAATGTTAATAATAACCCACATTAACAAAATAATCAACGTATATTAAATCATCCTAAGTTTAAAAAATGACAAGGTGGTGACTGTTGGTCGCTAGATCCAGTAACTGGGGTGCTGTACTCCTTTGTATGAAATTTTGACTTATCTTCTCAAGATATCAGAGATAACACAGGCACTAAATTGTACTCACAGCACAATCATTTTCTGTCCTCCAAATCAATGTTTTTTTAGCTTAGGCCCAAAGCAAAACCAGTGCCCTACATGCAGCCTGGAAATTTGCAATCTGGATATGAATCATGAATTCGCCTCCCCCCCCCCCCCCCCCCCCAGGTGCCCCATATGAAAAGAATCCAGATACTACTTATTCATTAAAAAAAAAACATGGTCCCTGCCCCCACCCTACTGAAAAGCAACGCCCCCCCCTCTCCCATTTGAAAAAAATCTTGCATGTTCAGTTTAAATATTTTGCTAGATGCAAAATTCCTTGATGAAATCATTCCCTGCAGGGTCACCTAATTTGAGAAAATTCTTTCCAAAAACTGGGAAGATGGAAATTGTTTATTTTTATTATTATTTTTTTTTTTTTACATAAAGTAATCCCCTTTATCAAAAGTATTGATGTGTTTTTATTTCAGGAGTCCACATTTTTATACGATGAGAACCCTGCGGCTGTAGTGTCTAAAGAGATCAATCATGACGTGCTGTACAGGGAAGGGCGTACCATGACGGTCAGTATCAATGCCACGAGTTTCCCGTAATTTATTGTTTTTATTCGCCGGACGGACTAGTAAATTGTCCGACTTAAGTAGTACTACCTAGCGCTGAACCACATTGTAAAATCACAGCATGGTCTGAAACAACATCAGCGCAAAGCATCCATGTTGCAACAAAATCTCTGTTTTTGAAACCTCAGTAATCATTTTACCATGTTTATTACATGTACCTCATTGTGCACTTTACTTCAGTTTCACAATCCTTCACACATCTATGGTGACTTGTAACAAAATTTTGACTTGGCCTGGTGGAGGACAAAATGGAAGCACTTTAACTCAACTGCCACTGTTTTCAATCGCATTTGCGAGCGAGGTCGAACTATGAATACTGACGGACTAAATTAATTTCAATCAAGGGTCTCCCATGTGCAAACACAACGGAAGGTTGTGAAAGTTGCAAATAATCAGTAATTGATTTGTGGAAATATCAATTTCAGAGGGTCTTTTTTTGTGATGTGAGAGATGGAGTGTCATTATTGTAGTTGAGGCATATATTGAGACAAAATAGTTGAGCTGATGACAAAAAAATGATACGCTTGCTCATGAGTACCGGTAACCCACAGGGCAAGACCCAACCGTGAACATGTGATATAAGTTTTTTCTAATTCAATTCTCAAATCGTCTTGATTTAGAAGGAAAAAAATTATCTTTATGAAAAAAAAAATTCCAAAGGGCCACTCAGGGTGAGGCTTCAAGGAAAATTAAGACAGTTTCAAGAGAGATGAGATATCTGTTCACATTCCTCTTGAACTTGAATAGATTATAAGATGGTGGAAAACAAGACGCAGGTATAGGGAGTTCCAAAGTGCAGTAAGAGGGAAAAAGCTATTTGATGATCTCGCAGTATTGGCCTGTTTAGAACAGATACAGGGAAAGGATGGGGAGAAAATGTGGCAAAGCGTGTACTGCGAGTGAAGGTGTAAACAGAAAGGACAATGAGTGGGAGACCGTCTGCTTACACAACATGAAAGTAAGAAGGTCGGGAAGACAGAGCATCTAAGAGAAAGAATTTGTAGGGCCTATATGGTGAACAATTATCATTCAGTGTATTTGTCCTACATGTATTTGCAGGGGGCTGTGACCTACACCCCAAGATTGGTGACCATTGACCTCAAAGGCAGCTTAAACTCCCTGAAAGCTGAGGGCGTCCTTTATGACTATCACACCATGGAAGACATCAAATGGTAAGTATTGAACCTTCCGGTACTGGTACCGCCAAATCCTCATAATACTCTTTGGTTGACTGTATTGTGAAGCCTACATATGTATAGGCCTGAAGATAGAACCCACTTGAGGTCACACCATAGAGTTGTGAATAAGAACTAGAGGGAGCACTCGCTATGTCACGCACGGAACTCTGCTGACCTGCCATCAGGCCATGGGCCAAAAACCCTGCGGGTAAAGTGCATACAAATGTTTGCTGTGTAAACTGATGAGTGACCAGTGTAATATGATTGGTCAGCACCATGTTGTCTCGATGGGCAAAAATGCTTCTTGTCGGGCTGTGTCGCATGGTTTTGTAGGCCCTCTTGTTCTTTTATCTGTGGGTCACACAGTGTAAAGTTGGCCATATAAATAGGCAATGATAGTCATAAGTGATAGTTAAAGCACAACTATGAGATATGTGTAACTATCGTGTGCGGCATGCGGGAGTTCTGTCAAATTCCTTGTATGATTGGTCATTGAACCACTCGGCTGAGTAAAGAAATTGAACGCTTGACGCGGCCCAAAGCTAAACATGGCCTCTCAACACAATATAGCTTAAAGAAACTGGATAGAAACCTTTACTTTTGTACACTCAGGAAAGCCCTGGAATGTCTCACTAGGGTTTGGGGGAGGGGGTAAAACTACATTCATACATGCACCAAAAACTTGATATACACGTATAAAATGCTGTCAGCTACTGGTCTGAGTTAGGAGGTTAACCAGGGTATGCAGACAGCTAAAGTATCACTTCACCATCCTGGTCTCATCGTTGTGTTTCCCTGTGAGGGAATAGTTTCCTTTGCACCAGACGATGGATCTACATAAACATGTGCACGCAACCAGGCCCAACACTTCAAAGGGCAAGGCAGCTTTTCCTTAGTAAAAGGCACCTCTATGAGGGAAGTTTACATGTCTACAGGAACATTCCAAGGGGCACCAAGGCAATGACCAGCTGGGCATATGTAGGCAAATTCCTCCATTGCCTCCATGAGGAATCCGATCTTCTCAACTGTTTGCATTTGTTAACACCATTAACTATTATTTGTGTTTTCCCTTACACCAACATGTGTCAAGCACTTTATACTCAGCACTTTCCCGAGTCCTGTGAAAAAAATCAACGGGCATATTACTCTAATATTAAACCAATACTGGCACTCATTGTAAGCATCAATACTTTGATTTCCGTAACACCAGGGAAGGTGATGTGACGCTTCATGAGGAGAAAGCTGCTCGAAAGAACGAGTTCTTGTCAGATCTTGACACACAGGATGTAAGTAACACTTATTCTGACTATACCCAGATTCTCCCAACTCCTTCGCCCTGTTTACTCCCAAGTCTGATGGGTCAGTACTGGACCAGTTATGCTTATCATAAGACCAATCACCCTCCTATACAGTGGTACCACAGACTGCCACAAAGTACCATACCTTCCAGGCTAGCAAGTAGCATTGGGTGCATGGGTTTCGTCTATTTGTACAGCTGGTATTATGTGGAGACCCCATGACTTATGTACAATGGACTTTGTCTCCACAGTCTCGTGGTGGGTGGTATTTTGTAGCAAGAGCCAGTTGGGCAGGAGAGTGCACCGATTGTCTAGTGGCTTGAGAAGATAAGGAGTTTGAGGTTTAAGCATTGAATAGCATGGACCATATTATCTTGATCTGAGAGGTGTAAAGAGTACTCACAAAAATGTTCACGGAGTTGGAACTATAATTTATAAATTTTAACAAATGCTTTTTAAATCCAAGTTTAAGGATATGAATCTCCTCAGATGATTGGGCACCTTGTCTCTCTCCCTGTTTTGTGTACTATTAAATAACCAGACGAAACCCCATGCTAAACAAGAAGGTACATCCAATATGGACACCCAGTCTTCTAGGGAGAGTGACACCGCAGAGTTCAAAGGTCAAGTTCCCCCAGGTCAAGGTTCACCCGGCCAACAACCAGAAACCAAGCAGGCCAAGGTTTATCGGCTGGATGAAAGCATCGACGTGTGGTCTGACTTCTTACACGGTCACCTGCACCCTAAGACCGTGATGGTGATTAAACACCATGCTCATGACAGGTATAGGGTGGATATTTCCTTTTCCTTTTAACTGCCAGGGTTTCTATTTTTTTTTTTTGTGCTCACGTGCAGGATTAATTTTTTGGATTTCTCGTAATAATTTGTTTTGGAGAATATATGTAAACCGTGTATGTAAAGGCAACAATCATTCTCATAAAATCTACCAGGATTTTTTTTGTTCTCTTTCGAGAAAATGTGGAATGCCTTCACTGTGAACCGGCCAACCGTGAATCTCGGACTTACCTCTCATATGCCGATAGACAGTGGCGGCCTAGCTATCTCTCGTAATCCTCGTTTGTACAGCAAAACGACGAAGGTCCGAAGTCGGGAATTACACAATATCCTCTAGAAAACGGGAGATCTGGAGCATGAATTCCAGTACCCTTAGTCCCTCTCTGTACAGAGGAAACGAAGATTGACACGGTGAATGCATGCCTGTGTACGCTGCTCAATGAATGTCCCATCCAAAAGAGGACATTCCGAAAAAGTCCTGAATTGTATATAAATGTCCATTGTTATTCAGTTTGTAAAAGTTTTGCATGATAAGACGTCATCTGCAGTCATGTGGTTAAGACAGATTTCCCAATCAGCAGAAGGGACTTATCCTAAAGATGATCAAAGCATATTGATCGAAACGTCATGTTGTTAAACCACCGGTTCTTTTCAGAACCACACCACAACTCATTTATAAGAGAGATTTATGTACACGGTGTCTCCGCAAACCTCACTAGATTGTATTCCCTCCATGCAAAGTTTCAAATCTTACATAAGGGACTTGCCGATTATTTTATTCTCATGTCAACTGCAGTGAGGTTGATCCTTTTGGTCTGTACACCAAGGGGCGGAGTCTCCTGAGCAAGAGGGATGTAGCAGAAGATATTGAGAACCGTCTTCACTTCTTCGTTGAGGAATGCGACCATCTTCAGGTTGGTGTGTCAGCCTTAAACTGCATAGAAGGCAGTGGACGGAGAGAATTTATCGCTAATTTGACATTGTTGTCGTGTTCTCTGTATACACAATGGCAGTTATAGTTCAAAACCCCCATTAATACAAAGGTGTCAGACCATTTTTCTTGCAAGCCTTGGTGACTGTGGATTGTCAGGATTAAAACCAAGATGACAGCTCGGCGGAAAATCCTGTACAACCATGCCCTTTATAACTAGCCAACATTTTTCACCCCAAGCCTACAGAACTTGTCTATCAGTTTCTCAAAAATGATGATGAAATCTTTTTGAAAGTTCACTTTTTGTTTTTACAACTACAACTTGTTTTTCCTATTTTAATTTGATTTCTGATTTGTTTGCCCTTAGGAAAATCAGAAAGATTAGTATTTTATAGCCTCCAAAAAATCAAAGTCTATCATACCATGTGTTGACCAAATTCACCTGACGTCATCACAATAATCTTGGGTGCGCCAATTTGGGAGTCAATGATAATAATAATAATAATAATAATAATACTCAGTTCTTATATAGCGCTGTATCACACCCGGTGGGCATCTCAAAGCACTTAGTATTTTTTTCGGCAAGGTATGATGAGTTACGTTTTTGATGTATGAGACATGTTCCTTTACATAGCACCATGTAATGGTTTACAAGGTGCTGTGGCGCAATCTGCAGCCGATCAAACCAGGAACACCGGGGCGAACCCCTTCTCTTCGCGATAAGTGCACTGGGTTCTTTTACGTGCACTACACAACACACGGGACCTACAGCTTTACGTCCCATCCGAAGGATGCAGCAATTATGGTTAAGTGTCTTGCTTAAGGACACAAGTGTCACAACCGGGACTCGAACTCACACTCTGCTGATCAGAAACACCAGAGCTCGAGTCCGGTGTTCTTATCCGCTCGGCCACAACATGTCAATGTCCCTGTGTGTTATACAGTGTAGTGCGCATTTTAAAGGACGCAGCGTTTTACACACTTACCATAATTTTGTACGTGCAATTTGACTCCCAAATTGGTCAGCATGGCAGACAGTCATGACAGTAGCTGAGTGCGACATTGGTGCAGGGCGTCAATAGGTTAGCCCAATTTTCAGTATTCAGTAAGATTTTCCAAATTTATTTCTATGGTCAAATATCGTGCCTGGTTTCAAGTGAACCTTGAAGAGAAATGACCGCCTCAAAACCATCATTGTGTGTTTCTTGTTTGTTTTTTTCAGGGTTTTCAAGTTCTTGTAGATTTCTGTGATGGGTTTGGAGGTCTTGGATCCAGTCTCATCGAAAGTCTTGCAGATGAATATAGAGGCAAGGGTATCATGGCTATTGGTGTGGCACCAGGATCGTTTTCATCCAGTGTAAGGAAGACATGTCATTTATTATTGATCATAATAATAAAAGGAATTTGCCCTTTTTTTTTAAATTAAAATCGAAATGTTGGGGTCAAATCTGCCAAAAAATCGGACCAAATATCTTTAAAGTAGAGGGATGATGTCTTCTGGTACTGACAGCAATATTACCTTGCACCACATCACTTTTTATCTTTTTATCGCTCTCATTGTTATAAACATTTACTGGCTGCTTCATATCATATTACATGTGTAAGTCATTCTTAATTCTCACCTGTTTCTTGAAAAACGCCGAGTATTCTCAGGCAAGTTGGATTGTAAATTTGACTGTCGTTTTTTTCACTACAGAACCTTGCTATGGATAACCACCGTTTGATCAATTCAGTACTGTCCTTTGATAAGCTGAGTGAGCAGAGCTCGCTCTTCCTCCCCCTGTCCCTTGCCTCATCGCTCTGGAGGAAAGTGGGATCACCTGTCAAGTTCCAAAATGTTCATTATAAGGTAAAAAAAGTAGTGTAATAATTACTGATTACTGTGTATTGACCTTTCTGTTGTTGATAAAAACAAACCGCGCAGGTTGGCTCGGACGGCCAAATGTAGCAAAATATTCAAGTCTTGTTGACAGACGTTGTGACGAAATTCAACATTTTTGCAAGTGTGATTATCTGGTTTTTGCTTTGCATTAATGGCTCCCCGTAGTTTCTCCATCTTGGTTGGCAAAAACTCGGGCTGTGACATTGCAAAAGAAAGGTCTTTTAATTACTGATTACTGTATAGAATAGTTTTTTAATGAACACTAAGCCTCGATAGTGCTCGTAACTTTTAAATGATATTGTCAGATACATCAGTTTAACAATGCCTTACAAAATGTAATTCTTGCTTTTGGGATGGATAATTTTGATGATTTTTACCTGCAAGACTCTGAAAGCATTAAGCACTGACGTTTCAGAGCCGAGCGGTCAAGCAGACCGAGCTCAATATCGGGTGTTTCTGATCAGCAGAGTGTGGGTTCGAGTCCTGGTCTTTACGCTTGCATCCTGAAACAAGACACTTAACCATTATTGTTTGTCGGATGGGATGTAAAGCTGCAGGTCCCGTGTGTTATGTGATGAACAGATTTTATGTGAACAGGATTTTTATGTAAATGATCGCAGTTACACTTATCGTCAAGAGAATGGGTTAGCCCCAAGTTTTCTGGCATGGTTGGCAGCAGATTGTGCCGCGCCACAATGTAAACCCATACAATGCTTTATAAATTGATCTCATAATTAACAAACTTAGCATACCTGTCTTAAACATAATAAGTGCTTTGAGACGCCCGTAGATAAAGCACTATGAAAACTTATTATTATTATTGTTACTTTTTTTAAAATTATAAGTGCCTGTGTATTTTTTTCTCAGAGGCTTGGTTTCTGTAAAGTACATGCAGAGTATACAAGTGAAATCAGTTTGACCATTCATCAAGAATGCACAAATTCAAAATACCATTACTGATAATAACATAATCTGATTGCGTTTCTATTTTCCAGCCTTCTCTTGCCTACCACACCAGTGCAATCCTTGCCAGCAGTCTGGATACAGCCACCCTTCCCTACAGAGTGGCCGAAGAGCCCATCTCCCTCTCAGTACTCACAGAGGCTCTGGGAAACCTTGGCAGAAAGGTAGTGGGCTTTTGTAGCAACTTGAGTTGAAGATGTATGGTCCGTGGCTCAAGCCAGTTTTACCTTGAAAAATGAATCCAAATGTTATTTTTTGTAGGATGACCAAGTTATGAACTTGCAAATGAGGATATGAACTGAAAAAATCCATTTACGAATAGCGACAGAGTAGTTATTTTTCTAAAATCAATTGTTGTGGGACACCAATAAATACATCCGCGCGTCTTTTAAAACTTGGGCATGTCCTATTCACTGTGTGGCTTCGTCATTGTGCTTACACGATGAATAATGCATCTGTATAGATCGTGCGCTGGTTGGCTGGCCTATGGCCATCCAGCGCATGCTACACAACGTGTCAATCGTGCATGGGTCACGTTGTACGCCTCAGTTAGGCTGCACTTTGTGAAAAAGTTTTCAAAGTCCGAAAGTAAGCAGTTTTAAAAACAACTACAAGCTGGAATTATTACTAAATAACATGCTCTTAAAAATTTTTTTTTTTAATTGAATTTTCTATCGTTTATGTGGTTCTGAGCATGCCCACATTTAAAAGAACAATGGACTTACCTAGTAGGTCTGCTGCCTCCTAGTGTCCCAAAAAATATCGCATTGATTTAAAGCATCAACTATGGCATAATGTGGTTTCCCCTTATAACCCTGTTCAATTTTTAATTTTTTTTAAATTTATTTATTTTTTGTTTATCTTGTTCCAGGTGTCCATGCTCTCAGCGTCTTTTCCTCTGCCGTTTCCCAACCGTGGTTACCTGGCCAGTGTATTTGGCAATTACACCCAGAGACCCCCCTGGGTACCCCTCACCCCACACACCCATGAGGGTACAGCACAGCCATTTGCCCAGTCAGTGGTAATCAGAGGTGTTCCTGTTGGAAGAATATATGCGTAAGTGTTTTGGTGGTTGGTACAGAACGCTCCATTATCATGCATTATCTGTACACAATGTAGAATCCTAAAGTGCACTGTTTCTTTTGTAACACCGAATTGTGGGGACTCCCTATTGTTGTTCTATTGTTCCCTTTTTCTATTGAATAACCTTGTGGGGACAGGGTTTGACAAAGAAAAACATTGTTGGACCTTTGTTCCATTGTATAAATGTCCCCACAACGGTGTGTGTGCCTACCCAGTGTTTTTCTAGGGTTTTAAGGACCTCCCTTGCTCTGACGTCACACGAAGCTACTTTTTTTTTTTTTTTTTTACATTTAGGACTGTCCGAATGCTGGTACATGTATGTTGGTTTCTTGAAAATAATTTTTTTATGTTATACGATTTATTTAATTTCGGGGTGAACAAAGAAAAATTGACTGGAGCGGGATTTGAACCTGCGACCACCGGTTTAACATACCGGTGGTTGCAGGTTTAAATCCCGCTCCAGTCAATTTTTTTTTCTTCACCCCAAAATTGAATTTAAAATTTACCCAGTCAGTTTCCCTTGCGTTTTTTTTTTGCTTGACGATTAATTTAATTGACATTAAGGGTACACATTTTTTTTTTATTTCATTGTTACAGATTTATAGAAAATTGTTGTTTCTCCAAATCTGCAATTTTAATTTAAGTATTGTCTTTCCTTGTACTTCCAGTCCAGGAAGACAGCCTCAAAATGCTCTTGAGTCGTGCAGATCAGTCAACGAAATGCTGAGATGTTACTTGACAGGGATGTACCCTAGAACACTCAGGTAAACTATACGGTAGTTGTGTCAAAAGAGGGCTTGAAAAACCTCACTTTTTGAAATTTGTAGGCCATTGCACCATGACAGACAGACCTTTACTGTGTTTCAGAAGCCTCTGTTTGAACCCCAGTATACAAACACATGAAATGATGTTCAATTACCTTATAAAGAAAAGTAGGGACCAGACTAATCTCCTCCTCCCAACCTCAGCTTGGTCATGTTAGTTCCGCTGACTTGAAAGAACAGAAAAGTAACAGAAAAGTAACTGAAACTGAACAGATTGCTGTAACTCAGACGTGCTTGGCAGCGTCATTTTAGTACATAAATCGTCATATCATCAAAAATAAATCTTTTCATGACACACTTATTTGAAACTGTAACAACTTCATATCTTGCTATAACTATCCCGATTAGACACAAACTTAATGGCACTGCAATACATGTTGTGCATGGGGCGCTGTCTTGTGTGAGATATTACAATTTTACCAAACCAAATTCAGCGGCTTTTGCACCGATGTGGCAATGTTACTCTTTGCCTTGCAGCTCTGGACTGTGCATCAATCAACCCTTGAAGACCGCCGCACCGTTTCCTCACATCTTTGACCCCAGAATGAGTCAAGAGGGCTTCATGGAGCAATGGCAACGGAGAGAGGAAGAAGGTAACCAAAAATTACTTCATTTGAAAGTGTTGGATAACTACAGGATTAGAGACGTTTTTTTATAACTCATTATAGCCAGGGAGTCGGTACAAGTTTACCATTGTCTGGTGTCTTGCTTATACATGTTTCCTGCTACAGTACTATCCAGAAATACTCTGGGTGCCATTCTAGTTACCACTGATTTCAATTCCATATACACATTGGCTGATTTCTTTTTCCTTTTTTTTCTATGGCGTTGTTTTCTTTTTAAAAAGTGGAAATGAGCTGAGAAGTTGCATGCCTATGTCATAGCAAAGGTTATCCCTGGGTACAGACAATTTTTTCCCCAGGCACATTTATTATAGGTTTCCCCCGTCATTTTTTGCAAAAAAAACAAAAAAACAGCCTATTGCACTTCCATGTATCTGTATTAAAGCGATTTTGCCTCTTCAGCTGAAACGGTCATTCAATTTACATCTAAGCATCTTTTTTAATTAGACTTATAAGGCATTCTTTGTAGCCATGCGAAATCAGAATTCTATTTATTAGCAGAGTAGGCACAACTAGAGATTTCTCTGGAAAGCTGCTGCGAATTTGAATGCTGATCAATGGATTGTTTAATTGAATGGTTATCTTTTTTCATCGCATGACTCAAAAGAACAGTTGCTTACACATTAAGTGAAATTGAATGACCGTTTTGAGGAAATATCAATTTCGCCCGAAAAAAAATAATCTGATGTTTAAAATTTAAATTGGCCGCTTTTTTGCCGAAAACGACCGAAAAAACCTGTACAATTTAAAGTGGTCATTTTACCAACACCTTCCCTCTGCAGCTGTAGAGAGCCTTCCGATGATGACCTCCCTCCAAACATCCCCAGCTGCCCAAGAGATGCTGACCCATCTGGTGAAGGAGGCCAGTAAGGTGGATATCCGTAAATGCCACGGCTACTTTGAAGATGGCTTGGAGCGGGATGAGTACATCGAGACACTGAACAGACTGGAGGCGCTGGCACACTGTTACGAGCTTTGTTCTTAATCGACCACATGTGACCATCTGAATCAACAGAGGGCACTGTAGACCCGTCTTTTGCGGCGTCACAACCGCGACTTTTGCCAACCTTGGTTAGCAAAAGTACGAGCGGCTTTCACTGGAAAAAAAAAAATAAAAAAATACAAACATTTATCATTCAATCCCTCCTGCTGATTGACCATTCACAAATACATGTACCTATGAAAGTTTATCCATTCTGATTGGTCGAGAGGAGATCACGTGGCCGTGTTTAAATGTGCCATTCCTCAGACTAAAGAGACAGTTGCTATGTCATATGATTTGGGGCAAGCTTTGCATAGTTTCATAAGAGACAGCAAACACCCATACACTATTTTGAATGAATGTGTATGGCACAATGGTACCAGGGTTTGCTCATCTGGAGGTTGCTATACAAAAGCTTGCCTCGAACCATTTGACATATAGCAACTGTCTCTATAGTCTGAGGAATTCAAATTTAAACGCTAACTTGTGACTAAACAAGTCATTGTACCAGGCATTATTCAAATCTAACTCGCAAATGGCTTACAGACAGCTGTGGCTGTGGCTGTTTCTAAGGGGCAGCCTATGCTTCAGCGCATGTCATTGTTGCAGCCAAGCCGCAGCCGCTAATTTGGACAGGGTCTTAATACTCGGCACATAAATGGAGCCAGCCTAATTTGCAGCCAGACTTCAATTTTCGGACATAGACCAAAGATAAAAAGACACCGAATCAAAAATTTTAAAAGTTAGACTTTTTGAAAAGACAAGATTAATCCGACAGTAGCAAATCAAAGTTTATTTTTACCTGTGCTGTAATGTTTTGGCTATTTCCACCACGTAGATGATAGGACTTCCACCTAGCAAAAAAACAAAACAGGACATTCTCAAGCTTGTTTAGTTATCTGTGTATTTGTAAAGTATCTCTTTTATGTAATATAAGTCTCGAGTTTTGAGTGTGCAATATTAAATATTTATTATTTTAACGTATTGACGACACAGGATTGACTCGCTGCAGGCTGATTTTAGATCCGCTATCTTGGATTTATAAAAGCGCGATGGACAATCGGTTCGAGACACATGCCAGAATTCTCTCTGAAGTGTTGGTATGAACTTACCTCAGAATCCAGAACCGCTCGAGCGGATCAGACCGAAAAAAGAGTAATCAGTAATTTTTTCAATATTTTCTTCAAAGTAATTTTTACCTTTGAATCCCCAAAAAAACTATTTACCCATCGAGCATGTTTAACGTTCAAAGCTAAATACAAATTGACAGTAAGACATAAGCAAAATTTTTGTTAAAAGTATTCAAGTTTTTGTAATTCTTTAATGAGGGACTATTGGAAATGAATGACTATCCTTTCCAATAATCAAACTGCATGTTGCCAACTGCTTCTACAAATGCAGTACCTCAGAACTAAACATTTTCTTTAAGGTAGATTGACACCAGCTTTAACCAAAAACATGTAACTGTTTTGTGTCTTTTACATAATGCTTTAATGTATCCATTAATGGAGAGAGAACAAAAAGTGTCGCAGATCTCCAGAATAAATCACTCATGTAATATTTGTATGTAACACAAAAATTGCGAATTACAAGCAATGAAGAAGTCACTGTTTTTGAGTCTTTTATCCCCTCAGTTGAGCTGAGATTTGAATGTGTTCCTGACTTACTCGGTGTATAAAACGCTTCCTTGTGGGGTCAAAAGGTCAAGTCGTCTGCTAAGGTTGTGGTAGTCTACATGTATGTAGCTTTCATGTTTAACAGTCTTGAGCATTGTGTGTGTAGAGTGTGGATGATGGCGGGCAATTTGAGAGTAAAACATTAGACCTATACAAGCCTAGTGTGATACTGCAACTTTGTATCCATTTTTCACGGCGATACGCTGTGAACTGTTTGACGTGCAACGCCAAGGCTTTAGCATGCTCTGTTTCCTTCTGACCCAACATACTCTGCATGCTGTATGGTCAAGCTGCTGCAATCTGGCTCGCAATCGCTGCAGCCCGATAAATTTGTTGCTGTGTACGGTACAGTCTGCAGTGGAATATCAGTCCGTGTTGTGACGCAGCGTGCTCAGGTTTCAGCCAAAGATAATTTGTACCTGTATTTAATCATTCAAGTCTTTTTGAACTCATGGGTTTACCACTGAATTATATAGTGACAATGTATATCAGTGTTTGTGACGGATCCTTTTAACAGATTGGTAATTTTTGTATACAGTAAATTTGGTTCACTTCTAAGACTGTTTTTTTTTTCTCCTTCGGATGATAACCTTTGTACTTGCAAGGCTCTTAAGTCAACACTTGTTTTTAACCACATGTACAAGATCCTATTCGTTATCTCTCTCTCAAAAAGAAAGAACAGTGCGTGTGTATTACTTTTTGGCACTGTGATTTGCAGTTAAATAGAATAGTTTTTGGAAGAAATTTCAGCACGAATGAAAGCAGACTTTAAGCCATGTCATGTAAATGGTAAAAAGTCTGTAAATATCAGTAGTAGATGCAGAGAAGCACCATTTATTTCCCCCTGCCACCCGTCAATTGACTCTGGATTTCCCCCTGGATATTGCACCAACGATGTGCTTAATCATAATGGAAGGGCTTGCATTGGCTGAAAAGTTGTATTTGTTGTTTTCAGTATACATGCACTTACATCCACAGAGAAAACAACTTTAGCCTTTGAGAAAGACTCTACTAGGGTCGAAGCGTGAGGCAATTAACAATGTTTACTTAGACAAAACAACTGCATTTTTTTTCCCCCAAAGGTAAAAAATGTTTGATTCTCAGTTTGACTTTCTTGCAAAGTGCAGCATATCTGTTAGCAGTAAAACAGTTTCAGATGTCAACGTCATTTAAAAAAAATAAAAAAATAGTGCTGCAATATTCAATCACTCAGCATCCCTAGAATGTGATTCTACTTCTGTGTACTCCATTAGAGTACTTGTATCAGTGAAGACAAAAAAACCTTTCCTCAGTTGTATATTCTATTGTAAAAAAGAAATAGCTATTTTTATGCTAGCAGTTGTTAACAGTACACCATTGTTTATGTACATGTGTATGTATATGTAATTAATGCATTGTGAATGTTCACTTTTTCTTTGTTTGAAAATAATGGAATCGATTCAGTGTGAATAGTTTTGCAGTAAATACCCATGTACATGTATAAGGTGCTGTCAGTAAAAATATAAAATTTGCGTTAAAGTTTCAGTTCCAAGATGCTTCATCTTAACAAAGATTGTACATGTAGTAATTATTATTGTGCATGGTAAGTTTTTCTCTGTAAAGACAACAACAAAAATGTACCATTTGTTTTGGCGTATGTTTAAATAAACAAAAACTAAGAATAAAAGAGTAATAAAATTTGATGACCAAATAAACTTGCTATGGATCAGACGTGTATGTTTGTTAAATTAAAGGGTTGGGTGATTGGGGGTGGGGGGGGGGGGGGGGGGGGTTCAGATGAGTTAGGGGAGTGAAGGGGGAAGGGCCTTGCACACACCCTAGATCACCACTGCACAATTCTCTGCTATTATGCAAATCCAATTAGGGGTACCCTAGTACTTAATCCACTAAAACGTTCTTTAAAATCGGCATGAATCGGTATCGATACTAGTATCAATACTTGTATCTCGACAATGTAATCATTGTGTAATCAAGTTCCAACTTACACAAAAAGTTGTGATCCCTCTCCCCCCCCCCCCCTTGCCACCCGCCATTCCCATTTTCAAACCAGCCTACTGCCATGCTTTGCATTCAAACCTTTTAGCCAGAAACCGGAAGTATTTCGGTTGTGAAAGGACTTTCCGTTTTTTTTTTGACCGAGTGTGTAAACTACAAAATGTTTGTGTTTAAAGGCAACACTCTGAACAATCCAACTCAACAGATTATATAAATGCAATTTAGTCAGGCATATTTGGCCCCTGGGGAAAAAAGAAGGACATTGTATCGAGTACACGGGCTGACCTCCATATGGGATTGATCCATTTCACGCCGCACAGCGCACTTACAGGTGTCTGTCCCTGCCCGCCATTTTGTTGGTCAAAAATGTAAGCAAAGGAATTGACTCCCAAAACGGCAGGCATGCTAGACATGTATTGGGCGGACGTGCATTCCGCTTTGGCGAGGGATCAATAGGCGTTTTATAGACTTTTCAGGCTGCTTAATAAAACCTTTGCCGTTTTTTTTCTGAGGGACAGCAAAATCTGAAATCAGATTCAAGTAGGAAACCTACATGTATCATGCCTGCATTACTAATAAAAAATGAAAGTAAAAACTTGAATAGGGTGAGCTTCCGTGGAGAAAGTGTTTCACTGGCACAAACGACTGGTCGTTATCATCAGAATCAAAATCCTGTTTGTTTTAATTAGAGCTGCTCAATTCGTAAAAGAGTCAATACACACATTGACGTAATAAAAAATACCCAATACTTTCACAGAAACTAAACAATCTATGACATGCTTGATTTGCGCATCTTTTAAGCAGTCAGAACAAGTAGAAAAGCTGCACCGTTAAATTTGGCCCCGTTACGTTATCAACCTTTCCAACACTAAAAGGGCAGTGTCGACCAAAAAAACAAAACAGAGGGAAGTGCTTGCTTTAAAAGCCCCAGCTCAACATGGGTAAACTGACTGTGAATGCTTCCATTCTTTGCAAAAGTCAAGATATTTCTAATAAAACCAACCTGTGAAAATGTCAGCTCATTTCGTTGTTTCATTTGCGAGAAAACGGTAAAAATGCACTCAGCATTTTTGTGCACATTTCTATAGTCTCACTGAGACGACAACTATTGAATCTTATTTCATGTATTATTTAAAAACGATAATACTTCAGGCAAAAATATTTCAAGGAAAGTTTTCTACCATCATTATCTTTATACCATGTAAGGTATATGTAAATCTGTGAATATGTATGTTTTTCTTCTTACCAATGTTGAGCTGGGGCTTTAAAAGTCCAGAAAGTCTGCTACTACAGATGTCACCTTTCCACAAAAAGACGAACAGGTACCAACTGAGTGAGGATTCTACAATACCATGAACGCACCTAAAAGTACATGTACATAACATACATACGACAGATTTGGACATACGTACATTTTTAACGTCACTAGGTTACAGTAGCAAACAGTTGTAAACATGTCACTTTTGCTACCATGGTCATTTTCAAGCTACAAATAGTGAGCTCAATTTCATAAAGCCTGTATGCAGACAAACTTGTCCTTAACATGATTTCCATTTCAACATTTTTGCTTACCATTTAAGCAAAACAAAAGCAACGCTAACCTGGGGCCAATTTCATCAAGCTGTTTAGCAAAAAATGAGTGGGGCACCAGTCGCAACTGTATAAACATAATGGAATGTTGGCTGGTAACCTGTTTCTGCTCAGCAAGATTTTTCTGTGCTTAGCAAGTTTCTGTGCTTACAGGCTTTATGAAATGGGGCCCAGCTCGCAATTCTGGTCAGCAAATAATCCAACGACGCAAACCCAAAAGTGCACAGTCTGCACTCACTGTCAATTCTTTTTGATCATATTATGAAATATATGCTTTTGCTGACAGGAATATTTGTCAGCTAATGTAAGATTACAAATCTGCTTACCAGTAAACAGCGCTGTTGATCCATGCCAGTATTTTCAGATACAAACAAGCTTTACGAAATTTGACCCATACTGGCGTTCTGCACATGCAGGCCTGGTACTACATGTACACCAAGGCACGGCAGGTCATCATTTCCCTGGTGCCCCTTCAAATTCTTGCCCAGAAAGTTACAATTCCCTCGTAGAGGTGCCGTTAACTTATACACGAATGCATTCAACAGTACACCATCACCCTGATTTGAAGTCATTTAAAAAAAAAAATAAATCATTTTCAATCAGGAAACCCGTTCACAGGCAGACAGAGGGAGGCAACGGAGGCAAATGCCTCCATGGTTATTGCCTCGGTGCCCCTTGTTGAAATGTTCCGATAGAAAGTTAGAATTGCCTCATTAGCCTTTTTGAGATGTTGGACACATTACGAGGGCACTACATGGATTGGATAGATGTTCAATTTGCATTCGGGATAAATGCTATTATTTGTGTTTTACCAATACACTGATGTGTGTCAAGCACTCAGTACTTTCCCCGAGTCCTGTGGAAAAAAAACAAAAAAAACACAGGCATATTTAGACAGGTGGGATTCGAACCCACGACCTCTGCCATTCTAGAGCAGATGTCTTGACAACTACATGTAGACCACCTAGATTGCCCGGTCACTTCGAGTCCCATATTTTAGCAGCAAGCACCTTTGTATATGTTAAATTTGCATCGGAGATAAAGAACATATATTTTGGATCGGGGTTAATCTGTTTGTATGTATAATAATGATGAATGCGAGAGGTCGTCCTCAGCCGACACCAACTCAAACAAAACCGAACAGTGAACTCATATAGTGTCTACCATACCTCAAAAAGGCTAATATAGACATGCTCATAACTTGAAAAAAAAAAAAAAAAATGCACTGCCCTCTCAAGAAAGATGCACCAGGTTTGCCTTTGGAAAAATCAATCCTTACATGTACAAATTCTCCCCCAAGACCAACACCCTTTTTTTCATTTTTTTCTTTTTTAGGAGGATGGGGGGCAGGAACATGCATACTGCACCACCCTTTTCCTACCATCCAGAACTTATCTATAATATCAGACACCCAGATAAGTACACTGTACACAGCGCTAAAATAAAAACGTAAGACTCTGTCACAAACATTCTAAAAGCTACATGAATCACAGATTGCATCTGTGTGTCTTATAAAACTATATTTACATAGTTAAGAACAATATGTACATGTAAAAAAACTGTAACTTATCTGAAGTATGACAACTCTGAAACAAAACTTTTTGAATCCAATAAAAAAGGGCGTAATACATAAGTTATAAATCAAAATGTGCGTAGCAGGAACATTCAAAGTTTTTGGTTCGATTTGTTAACCTTTTCAAGAACAAAAACAGTACAAACAAAATATTTCCTGTACATCTTTGTACAAGTTTTTTTTTAAGTCACTTCTGGTTTAGATTCATTCAATTTTTGATGTCTGACATGCAAAAAGTCGTTATCCTTACAATAATATTTTACAAGCTTTTCAAAAATAGTTTTTAACAATTTGATTCAAGTGATTGGCAAATTAAGACCCTTACTAAAAAATATGATTGGTCGATCTCTTTAATGGTTATAATTATAACACCCCTTACAAAGATTCTGCCTTTTGATTGGTTTAGAGCACGTCACTGGATATGTCTTTGTCCTTTTTTACTAGACAGCCGCACGAATGTGATGCGCTATACCCGTAGCAACCAATGTACTATCCCATAGCAACCAATGTACTATACCTATAGCAACCAATGTACTATACCCATAGCAACCAATGTACAGTTGTACTGTCGCCATGGCAACCTGCAACAGCAGTTTCTTGGAAGTCTAGGCACAATATATGTATGGGGGTGTTATAAAACAAATATTGACTGATTTTACTCTTGCTATGGTTAAAACTACGACTCCCTTGGTGATCCTTGGAGCATTCTATTTTCTATTCTCTAAAAAAAAAGACCAGCTTAGCCTCGGGATAATAAAACATGCCGCGGATAAACTCGGGAAGTCATAGTTTTAACCATAGCACTCAAAGTAGTCAATAGTTGTATACTGTATGACGACACAAACATGTACATTGTGCATACATGTACGTGTACTACTGTTTATGTCGTTTCAACACTAGCTGCAAATGGTAAATTTTTTTTACATATTAAAGAACAAAAGTAGATGTAGATGTTGCCAGGGCAATGCAAAACCTACTATTCTTTTCAGATAGGGAGGGGGGGGGCCGCAAAAAGTATTCTGAAGCCATCATTAGCCATCTTCCTTTTGTAGGATCTAGACACAATTTGCACAGATTTTATTTGTATTTTCTTTTTCTCTTTTTTCTTTTTTCTTTTTCTGATCACTGATACATGCAGAGCATTTGGAATTTCCTACATGTAGGAGAATCCACAAATCGACTCTACAACAGCAGTTCACACCATTACTCATCAATTTTCTTCCAGAAGTACACAAAGATGCAAAAAATCAAAATGAACTGTTGGGAAACAGAGAAGTAGCAAGCACACTGTACAATAAGAGAACTACTGGCCATTGCTAGGGTTGGTTTGTCCTACCCTGAAACTTCTCCATGGTCAGGGTGAGAATTTGAAAAAATGTGAGCTACAAACCGAACTTCTGGTCGTTTAACATTGGAATTCTTTGTACATGTAACATTCCCAAGAGGATATGTGCTGTACTACCTTGCAAATGTAAAATGTAAAAGTTTGTTATTAATTAATGATGAATCAGCTGAAAATACACCTGTTACTTTCCCCTTTCTATATCTTGTTTTATTTATTTCATTTAAAATTTCATTTTCTGGGAACAGCCACAACAACATGCCTTGCTCATGATGTGATGTCACTGGTCATGCTGGGGGAACAAGGAAAAAACCAGAACATCTGGTTTTCTTTTCTACCATCTGGACACTTACTGTTGGGATTAGCACAAGCAATTCTTCACATTTCTCATTCCACCAGTGACATCACATAAATTGCATCATGAGCGAGGCTTGGTTTTTGTTTTTGCCGTTCCCAGAGAGCATTACTTTAAATGACATTTTTTTTCTCAATTTGTAAAGGGGATAGAAACAGGTATGCTTTCATCTGATTCATTATTTATCAATTATAAACTTTTACATGACATTTGGACACGGTATATGACACACTTCCTATAACATGTCTAAGATGGCGATGTTACAAGCCTCCTTTTAAAAATGTGGGTTTTGAGGCATTGCATGGTGAGGTATCAATGTATATTTGGTTTGCGGTAACACGATGTGATTGTATATGTTCTTGTGAGAATCTGTCCCGTTGTTATTCTACTACTGTGTGAGTAGATTTAGAATTCGGGGGACAACTTAGTTCTAAAAAATAACTATCCTGCTCGGCGGCAGTGAAGTTAATCAACGAGAAGTCCCTCGATCCATTAAGCGAAAGTAGTAGTAGTCCCAGCCGATTTCCTAGCTCCCCAAGTAGTACTTTATAAGCAGGACAGTTCTTTTAAGAACTAAGTTGACCCCTGAAATCCAAATCTACTCCGCGGTAGTAGAATATTAACAGGATAAGTTCTCAAAAGAACAATCTACTGTACATCAAAGTAGATACATGTATAATCATGGTGTTACCGCAAACTAATTCCTAAAATGGTTGATCAAGTGTGAATTTAAGGTTGCCCCAAACAATTAACATCACAACTCTTCATCATGTCTTGAAGTTCACAAAAACAGAGGCCCAATACCATAAAGTCTGTAAGCAGACATTTCCTGCTAACTGAAGCAGAATCTCCATTTCAAAACCAGCGCTTACCCTAAGCAAAGCAAAAAGCATAAGTTCCATACAATTTACATGCCAAGTCCGTCCAATTTACATGTGTTTTTATTGTTTAAATCACTCACATCCAAACAGTACACAAGTGGGAACTTAGAGCAATTTGTACATATAGTGTGCTCCCAAATTATCACTCTTCAACAAACTTCCTTTTTTTCTTCTTTTTTAAAGCAACGATTCTCCTAATGCACTGTAAAAGAACAAATTGAATGAAAATGACAAGCAGGGCCTAATTTATAAAGCTGTTAAGCCCCAAAACTGCTTAGCAAAGAAAAAAATGCTTGCAGAAACATGGTATCCGCCAAAATACCATGTGAAGTACAATACCTTCTTTGTGAGTGGTTCCCTGCTAATTTTAGCTTAAGAGAAGATTCTGCTGAACTGCTTTATGAAACGTGGCCCCTCTGAATTATTACCAGGCTTTATGAAATTGGGTCACACTGAATTACACCCCTGCTGAAGATTTTGTGTAGCACATTCTTCAGAGTTGCAACAGTACTTTGGGAGGCTAATCATCCTTACTTGCAGCTGAGAAGCTGAATTGAAAAAGTACGCGGCTGCAACGTGTTGCAACCGCAGGTATGCAAGGGCACCTCTGGCAACCAGCCACAATGACCCATACATGTATTGACCCTGGAGCACAGCCAGTGATCGAAAGTGTTTCATTTTTCCGTAGGGAGGAAAACCGAAGGGCCCCCGAGAAAAAACCCTTGTGGCATAAGGAGGGAGCCATTGCCTAACTCTACTCACATAATTATGACCCTTGCAAGGAATCGAACCAGGGCCACAGTGGTGAGAGGTGAGCACTTTATGCACTAGCCAACCAAGGGCTGATTCCGTTTCCAAACACATGCTGGACTCACAATATCATAGTAAGACACATTATACCTTCTTGTGTCAATATTACACATACATATTTGGTTTGCGTAATAATGTGTACATCACATAAAGAATTTCATGCATTTTTTTTTCGCTCTCTGCATTGAAATTGATTTACCAAAAATAAGGTAAAAAAGACCTTTAAAATAAAGTGTACATTATAAATTGTTTAGTTTATTATTTTATAAATGTTCAATCGAATGATTTGTGTTAAAGTCCACGCAACTAGCACCGAGAGTATCCTGTTCCTACATGTAAGTGTGATGCAAAATTCCACTGTAAGCCACGCCCACTTCACACAAACTGGCTCCACTGATTACCAGAAGCCCACAAGAGTTGCATTGAGCTATTTCTTTCTTGGACGATTTATGCAAGAAATGTTTAATAATTGGAGTTGGCTTTTACATATATGTTCTCCAAAGACTCGAGGTTTTCCCAGATTAAAAAATTTCTGAAAAAAAACAATGAAATGGGTGACACAAGCGTAAGCCAGCTTTCGAGCCGGAAGTTTTGAGAACTGTGGGCACGCAGGAGGTACGCATGTGTGTGACTGTGACACAATGACATACCAACAGGACTGGCTGTGTAACGGACATACTTTGGCTATTGTGCCAGAATATGATATAACAACATAGACGGAATAGCTTATACAAAGAAGGCCTTGATCTTAACTGAGGCCACCGAGGCCATTGGCCTCATGCCCTGTCGAGTTGGCCAGCATGCCCTTGAGAAAAATTGCACTGTCACTACCAACTTGGCCAGCATGCCCTTCAGAAAGATTGCACTGTCACTACCAACTTGGCCAGCATGCCCTTGTACAATTTCTCTGATTTGGCCAGCAAAGGCCTGCCCCCGTTTTTTCTGAAGATCAAGGCATGCAAAGGTATGGCTTTTAGTTGCAGTCAGTTACAGTGTCTGGCATCTGATGCCAAAATTTGTTTTAAAAACGTTTCCAGACAGGTACATGTACAGGAAGAGAACTGACAAACTCTAGTGCACTGTATTTTTATTTTGGACTGTGCTCCCCCTGTATAAAATGAATGGTAAACTCATACTTGTCCCTGAAGACAGCACCACACTGATTGCACTCAAAAGCACTACGCCTGCCATGGCAACCCATGTGCATGATATACATTACACTATCGCTGAAGATGACATCACAGTGTTCACAGGCATAGCTGGTTGTCTGCGTCTGTTCCGTGTCAAGGTCTACCCTGGTGAAAGTGTCCCTCTTGACTGGCACGCTGGTCTTGGTTTCTTCTTCTGTGCCCGAGCTGCTACCTGGTTGTTGGGAGGTGGCGTCAGGGACTTGCATATCATGGGAGATGTGCGGCACCTGGTGCTCGTCGCTGGACACCGAGGATTGTATTCTCTGCTCCCATGGAACATTGTTCGTAGAGGAAGTTCCCTGAACCAGAAGGTGCCGGATTAATGAGTCTGACCCCAGGCTGCCTTGGCCAGAGTCGGGCTGTCTTGTGCTTCCAGAGCTCGGATATTTGTATCCAGAAAGAGTTTTGATGTCCGGTTTGATGTCTCTCTGCTCATTTAGAGGGAACGTTTGCTGTTCGCGATTGACAGAGGGAACAGCTCGATGTGAGCTGCTCAGCTCTGCCGATTGATTAGAGCTGCTATCGTCAGCAAGGGTGGTGGGTGGACTATGGCGACTTTTATCAGAAATCAGCCTGACTCGCTTCCGGGCAAGATTATGAGGGTCTGGTTGGTGGAGATTAGTCGATTGGGCCCAGCGGAAAGACCTGACCTGGCGGGCAGGTGGAGGATCCCCGATGTGAGTTGTCATTACAGGCTGACTGTTCATCACAGATGTTGGGACAGTTGAGCTGATACTCTGACCAGTCGATGTAGGCAGCTCAACATGAGTAGTCAGATATTGGCGAAGGATATTCTGTTGGCCGTGATTAAATGAGTAATTGGACGAGCCAACCACACCTGCTACAGTTGCTGTTGGGACAATACCCACACCACTACCCACCCTGTTTGCACTGCCTTGAAGAGCCTCTGGCAGTCTGCTCATTCCTGATGTAGCAGAACCTTGCTCAGTCCTTTGTAATAACTCGCGTACTGAACTTCCCCCAACCTGTCCAAGGCCTGCTCCGATAGAATGAATTCCATGGGTACCACCGATTCTTTCTTCAGTGTTTGTAGGCCAATTGGTCCAAGAGGGATGACGCTGCTGATCGGAAAGCGTTTCCTCTGATCGTTTGGCCCTTTTCCATGCAGAAAAACCAGATTCATCCGCCTGCTTGTTAGGACCTTGTCTTGATAGATAGTTTTGACTGGTGAACCAATTGCTGTAGTCACTGAACCTCAACTGGGATCGGCGGCGCAACCCTGGTTGCATCTGACCTGTCATTTGAGGTCTGTGACTGTTAGGAGGCACTTGTTGGAGTGGTTGTTGGTGCTGCATGTCCCTGGTGTCTGGTTCTGAATCCTGCTGAGTTGTAGTCTGATCTCCAGTGCTTGGCTCCTGTATCTGCTCAGCTATGTTTCGAAGCATGGAACTGATCAAACCGTTTGAGCTTTCAGGTGTCTCCTCCCGCATTGGAGCTCTTGGTCTCGGCGGAATAACCTGATGAAAGACCAACACAGGCTGGCCACTTTTTTTACCTTTTCTCAGTTTTGAGCTGTCATTTTCATTACCAGCTTGTGGGCTTTCGCTGCCATTTGAGTCTTCATGGGGAACTGTTGGGCTTGTCTCATCCTGCATGTCCTGCTGGGAGCTTTGAGTGGGTTCTTTTGTTCCTAAGCTAGCACTCCTTTTCCTTTTGGCTTTTGGGCGAAGTAAAGTCACAAGTCGCTTTCCTTCCATATTAACAAAGTTAACGGGTTTACCTGTGAACTGTTTAGGAGAGTTCCTTGGACGTAGCCGCCTCATACTTGGACTTGTGCTGATTGTACCAGGGCTGAATCTCCTTGTTCCAGGACTCACATTGGTGTCCACGTGTACATCCATTGGCTCTTGCTTGACCATCACAGGAACAAAATCTGAAGCCGAATCACAAGGTGAGCAAGATTCCTCCTTTGGTGAGTTTCTGACTTTGATTTGTAAGTCGGATCTAAGTTGTTTCTTAGATGCTAAGGGTCCTGTTTCACCAAGAGATGATGTTGGGCCTTGCAAGTTCTCTTCTTTGTACTGCACTCCTATCTCCCTGTCTTCCCGACTGTTTGTCACCAGAAACTCAGGATTATTCTTAAAGGCTCCATCCCTTCCTATCTCATAAGTAAGGTCGGTGCTTTGAGTTGCATTGTAGTCCTCTGACAGTACATGTATGCTGCTACACACTGTATTTCCTTGCGTAGTATCAACACTGCCCGGAATTGACATAGGATTAGATATTTTAATGGCAGTAACATCTTCTGTGGGTTGGTCTTGGGTTATGTCATTAATGCATCTCGTTTGGAGTGAGTTGGTCTCAGAAGAAGGCGAGTCTAACGGTGGCTCGGCAGCCGTTTCTGCAGTTTTGGTCTCGTGAGTAGCATCTGGCATTTTTGATTTCATAATAGAGGCAACTGCCACACTCTGAATCTCACAAAATGTTTGTATCTCAACAGCGCATGGACTCTTGTTAGCATTTGACAAAGCATTTGTTGGATTTTGAGGAGCAACCTCCAGGTCATCTTGGTCTTTTTTATTTGTCTTTTGGGTCGGGCTGATCAAACTCTCCACACTGTATACCCCAACCCTGTGATGATCTCTCTCCAGCTGACAAACTTTGTCCTGTCCAACGGTTCTGCACAAATCACCACTTGGTGCAGTTACTGTGTACTCAGGGGGTTGGCATGGTTGGTCGCTAAGAGTTGAGACATTACTGGTGGAGCAGAGATGCTGGTCACTCACAACAGTTTCAAGAGATGTTTGCCCTCCACTAGTCCCAACATTATGTTCCACTTCCTTTCTGTTTTCGAGTTCAAAGCCGTCTTGAAAGTTGTTTCCCAGTTTTGTGCGGCACGACTGTCCTGCCTCAGTCGTTGATTTCGATTCCACCATCAGCGTCTCCCCACTAAGGCTGGATTTGACATTGTGCCCCAAACTGCTCCCTTCATCACCACATCCAGGATCCGTTGACAGTGAAGGCTCTGTTCCAGGATGGCAAGTGTCTTCCTGCCTGCTGGGTTTAGCCTCTTCCCCGTCCTCTACGAGGCTGTCCTCATTGTTGCAGCCATCCATTGTGCAAGAATGACCACACCTTACATATGTGTAAGTAAAGAACGGCGTCACATGAGGGAAACAACAGCATCTGTCATGCTTATTACATTTTAGAGATGATTGTTATCCCATGTGATCCAGTCCGTTTTCCTGTGAGGAATCTGAAAACAAAATAAAAATAGATCTTCTATTAATTTTACTGTCAAATTTTACCACCTCACGTGTACATGTACTAGACCATGTAATGTAAGCACACATTAATACACAGGTACCACAGACTTCCACAAAGTATCATACATGTACCTTCAAAGCGTTAGCATTGCAGGATTGATACTTTACAGAGGCAATTGCCTTGGGCCCTTGAAATGTTCCAATAGAAATTTACAATTTCCTCATAGCGGTGCCCTTTATCAAGGAAAAAATGCCTTGGTGCCCTTGCCCTTTCAAGAATAAAGCAATCAGGCCTGGCATTTGGGTACATGGGTTTCTTCTGTTTGTACAGCTGGTATTATGTAGGAACCCCATGGCTTGTGTACTGTGGACTTAGTCTCCACAGTCTCCTGTTGTATTTTGCGAAAAGAGCCAGTTGGGCTGGAGAGTAAACCGATAGTAACAGAGTTAACATAAATGCGCTCTAAGCTTAATGTTTGTGCACATATTCTTTTACAAGCAAAGAAAGCTGACATGGTTGAGATAAACCAGGATTTTTCTCTTTTTTTCCCTTTTTTTATGCAAGTTGCCAGGCACACAAGGCCAGTAAGCCACTCGAGGTGTGGGCTATATATCAACTGTTTTCCCAGGGGCCATTGCCACCTACTCCTGGGGCTGAAACAGGGTTACCCCCATTACAATCCGTAAGGATGTAGGCTTGGGTATCATCCATCAGACATGTCAGAAGCCTGGCTAGAAGAGCAGAAAGCTCTACCTCCACAAGGACACAAGTATCATGACCGGGACTCCAACCCTCACTGCGATAACTCAGCCACCAGTATGACCAGAGCTTCAGTCCAACGCACTAGCCACTCCGCCACGACACGCCACAAAAGACATTTAAGGCAACATGTCAGGATGTGAACAAACAAAAGATTTCATCTCTTTTCAAATCATTCAGTAGAACACACCATTAACTGCATCGCCTGTACTCAATGTGGGTAGCACCCGCGATAACAAGCTGGCACACTACCATAACACTTCAGAAAGAAAATAGTACTCTGGTACAGCTAGCGCGGTGCAGATCAATTGGCAGCACAGGATGCGCACCACACTACATAAACTTGCTTAAAAGTCTTGATTCAAGTCAGTATTATTTAGTCAGGTTCTGTTTGGTTATCACCCCCACAACTGAAAGCAATGAAATTCACAAGTAAACAGTCAATTTGCGCTTTTGCAGTGCAGAGTATTTTCGAGTTTTTAAAAAAATCTTATTTATTTTGTTTTCGTCATTTAAGATTTGAGGTTTGATTTTTAGCCATAGACCCAGGATTATGACAATTCATGACAAATCTTTTTGTACTAATGCGTGCAAGACTTTGAATGCACTGCGCAAACGATGATAATCAATTGCACGTCCAAACCTTTTAGGCAATCAAGCGCTGGCGTCATTCCAAACCGTCACTCAGAACGACCTCTTATGAACCCGCGCACCCGGAAGTGCGTGGCTTTCTTCGGAACTCAATTATTTTTTAATAGAAAACAATTAATTTCGATGTTTCAGGTTTGTTTTGTCATTCTTTATTTGTTCATGTTGTTGCTTGATAATGTCCTCGAAATCAGTACAGGGCCCAAAAAACACTGAATGTGATTGTAATAAAATGTTATTTGGCAAACAAGAATTTGCTGCACACCGAGTGAATGAGAGGGCCTCGTAGCGTTAGTGTGAGGCGCAGTACACACAAGTTACAACGCTGCTCGGAGCTTTTTTTAAAGTTTATTTATCCATAAAGGTTTTTGATAGATTTTGATCCATTTTTGTCTTCGAGTCACTCCCAGTTTTCGAAATTTGAGTTTTTTGTACACAGGCCTTTGAACACAGGTACATGTACCAACAAACATATGAGCATTCACTTGAACCCTACATAAAGCCAGAGATAATGTCCAAATCTTAAAAAAGCGTTGTATTGTAACTCAGACTATTTAAGGAATTTTCCTCTACATTCATACCATACTCCATGGCCTAGTTAAAAAGAAATACATGTAGTAATTACCTACAGTGTATATTAGTCAAATTTCAATTATTATAATAATAATGGTAAAATTACACATCAACGGAAAGCTTTCGATGAGAGAAATACAATGGTGTATGTAAACAGAATTGAAATCGGTGATTTCAGTCTGAAGTTACGGCTTCTTAAAGGCGTACAATGACTGGAACCCTTCTGGTGACACTCGTAACAATTTATTGGAATTTTATTGACATTCAGTTGTTTCTTAATTCTTTGTCCAATACAGTAAAATGGCATACCAAATTAAGGCTTTTGATAAGACAAATACAATGATGAAAACAAAATTGAAAATGATGCCTCCAATCAGGAGTTACATCTTCTTGAAGATGGCTGACTCTTGGAACTCTTCTGGGTGATGTGAGTACATTTCTTGTAATTTGTTTTGCTTTCACTTTGTTTTTGCACTTCCATAAAAATTGACAAATTATTTATCAAATTAAAGCTGTTGATGATGGAAATGCAATGTCATTGTTATTTTTAACATACATGTATGGTTAATATTTTTTCTTCAATCACTACATGTACATGTAGGTCTTCAGATTGTACATGTAGATCTTCAAGGAGCTTACACAGTTTCTGGTGACTCTTCATAAGCAATGCTGCACCAAAATGGATAACCTTTTACCTACATGCTAATAGAGAGTATACACAGCCGTTTTCCTGCAGTTACATGTAACTTACGGCCGTTTTGACCTTATCGAGAGCTCTGTTGTACATATTTCTATGGGACTCATGACGTCAGACGCATAAGGTAAATTAAAATACTTCAAAGAAATTACAAAAACCTACAAGACCTACATGTATCCCCAAAAGTGTTGTAAAAGATGACAATGCAATACATGAAGAAATATATCTCTCACAACACAAACTGCGATCCAACCGCAAAGAATAATATGCATGGCAGTATCAAAATGCTACGGCTACGCATACAAAAAAGACCCTCTGAAAACTTGTTAAAAATAACAGTCAAAACAACAGTAATAATAATAACTAATTATTTTGGTACGTAAATTAATACCATTTGGGAAATGGGGTTAAAAATTAAAAGGTAAGCTTTCAGTAACTTTTTGAAATCTTTGTAGTTTTACGTGTTGCCAGAATAGGAAATGTCAATATCGCAAACCTGCTGATACAGATATAGATTAGTAGTTTTAGTAGTAAATATTAATAATAATAATCAGAAGACTAGAGAAAGGCCTTTCTTGAGACTAACACCATGAACACAGTTATGTATCAGTGTGTATGTAACCACTAACTGGTAATTAATGATATTAAAAAATAAGGTCAATTAAAGAGTAAACAACAATAGTTGGACTTTACTCTGGATGCTGTTCATTGTTTCTGTAGATTAACGGATATCGTTTATTGTTTTCCCGCGATTCAGTCTCAAAGTTCAAGTGGTCATGGTCACAGTCGTGCAGCAGGTAGAAAATTAAATTACACTCCATCCTTTTGAAAAATATTATCTGTCCCCTCAATTTAGCTCAACAAATAAATTAATCTTCTCCCAAAGAATGTATTGTAGCCAACAATATTAAAAACCGTGTACTTGCAGATAAATATATCCTTATTCTATATTCACGTAGTACTCCTAAATTGAAATCCTGAACAGAAAAGAATATTATATTTACCATTTTCAGCACCTTTTATGCGACGGCTATGCTTGACTTTTTCGAGTTTGACGCCATGTTTGTAGATCAATCGCTCATATAGCTTTGTTTACCAGCTAGATTTACACGTAGCCTATATTCATAGAATGTGCACCAGTGAATAACCTTTGCCCAAGTGTTTAGTGTGGTGCTCAACTAACTCCCCGACACGCTACGAGATAAAATCGGTGTTCGACGGCATCAAGTCTGTATGGAAAGTAACAGGGTTCATTCCGTGTCATTTCTCACTCTGCTGATTGTTATAAACAGCTGATCGACACAGCAAATACATTTTAACAAAACTGTTTTCCTCGAGATTTTCCATCAGAAACAACATGCCTGATAAGAGAACTGTAGTTGTTACTGGTAAGATCGTTCCCTCAGTTTTTCGTTTGAATCCTAACCGTAGATCATACTATTTTAAAATGAAGCTAAAAAAGTAAACAATTATTAATTTGTCGAGTTGAACTTTGACAGCTTGGCGATGACAGAATGATCTACCTCCGTGATGATCAACAAAGAAAAGAAGTCAATGTTGCTGATTGTGAGGCACATTGATTGTCATTTTGGCAAAAAAGCTGTATCCAACTGCCACTTTATCTCCCTTTATTTAGGTCAAATTATAATATTTATACAGAGGGAACAGGCAAATTGGACTATTACAAAAAGTCAAAAGTGTCCAAATCATGAGAGAAAAAAAAGACATTTTCAGGTCTACGGTGGTCTGGACAATGCTAGGGGCCTACTTGCGAAACGCCATTTTTTTAAAGTTTGTTTGGACATGAGAGAGTTCCGGTCGCGTGATGAAATGTCCGCTTAAATTTCCCTTTTTAACATGTTTAAAGGTCAATAATTACAGTTTAAGCTTCCAACACATCAAGAGAAATATTTTAAAAAGGGGCAATAAAGTCCAACATCCATTAAAAAATAAATATAAAATTCCCTTATAAAGTGGCAGTCAGGTATGGAAATTTTTGCATCGTTATGATTAATTTCCTTAATGTCATTTCACATCATAGAGCTGTCAGTTTAAGTGTAAAATTGTCGGCTGGGTTTGCCATCAAATTGTACATTCTCTAAGTGCTGTATCGGAACATCCAACCACATGGAAAATCTATAAAAAAAAAATCCCTGCAAAAACTAAAAGTATGTTTTCATGTGTTCACTGAAAGTGAACCATCCATACAATATAAAAAACTGGTATGGAAAATTACAATGAAACTCTTCTCCAAAAAAACAATGATGTAACATTCCTTCAACCAAATGCTGCCAGGATTATTTTTATTTGTTGCCCTGTCCCCCTGGCAGGATTCTTTTGGTGGAATTGCCGGAATCTTTTTTTTTTTAGGGTACTGCTGGCACAAAGAAACCCTGACTTGACAATGCCAAAAGAACAAAGATTCTCTTTATTTGGTCCGTTATATGCCGTCTTTACTTGGCTTCCGTTTCCAGGCAGGAAAATTATTTGCGTGAATTCACGTCATCGGGCGCCTAGTGGTTAAATTAGTGAATTGACTTACTCATCTGCGGACTTTGTTTTCTCTCTAAAGGGTTTGGTCCCTTCTGGGAGCACAAGGTGAATGCCAGCTGGTCAGCAGTCCAGGAATTACAACGTCTGGGCCTACAGGACAAAGATATAGAACTCATCACTGTAGAGGTCGCTGTTGAGTATGAGTCTGCGAAGAAACTGGTGCCCCAACTTTGGAAAGAATACGACCCATGTGTACGTACATTATGTGTGCATTATGGTTAACCCTCCTACTGTCTGACCCAGGGTTCTCCCCAAATAAATTTATATTTAAGGGCTATTCTTTTAGCGTGTTCAATTTTTGCGTGGCACCTAATCTCTTACACCATGTACACATAATTAACTATTTAAATGCATATTTTCAAGAACCAGACTATGACCTTTGAAAATTAACACTACTATGTGAAAAATACTTAGGTTGGTACTCGGCTTTGTGCTTTGTATTACGTTGGTTTCATATGCGTACCAGCTACCTTAAATTGATACGTTGTCTGCGTGTGCAGTAAAAGTGTGGTATGCACGTGCACGCATTAGCAACATCTCTTGTCAAAATAAAAATATATAATAAAAATACGCACAAAGAAAACAGTTGACTTGAAAGTTTCCCACACAAGATGCACAGTCCATACAGAACTTTTACACAACAATATGCTTGTTTAGGGGCCATTTATTTGCTTGTTCACAGAGCCGGTCTTTATATCACATGCTGAATCCACCCTTTGCATCCCCCCGCCAATTTTCTCAACAACAAACATTAACACCTCATCAGGCAGATTTTTCTCAAGATTGTTGTTAAATGTGTAATGCACTCTTACCAATTTTGCGCAGCAGTGTACCTGTGCGCTCTTAAGTGAGCAATCGTTAATTAATTGATCTCCTTACTTTGAAATGATGATGCCACTGACATTGTTCAAATTCCTTCAACAACAGCTTATGGTTCATGTTGGTGTGTCAGGCATCGCCAAGGAGCTGACATTAGAGCAGCAAGCACATAACACAGGTTATGACAAACCCGATGTTGGGTATGTAATTCCCCCTGCTAAGGTAAGTTGAATTCATACAGCTGTATATATTGACTTGAGCCCTCACCTGCCCCGCGTTTTGAAGTCATGCGGGCTCATTTATGGTTGTGTGCAAACCTATGTAAAAGCTTGAAAGTTTGTACGGCTGTTTGCTTATCAGTGCTTTTAGTATTTTTGTTGCGTTATAGGATCGATAAATTGAGTGCATTAATACGAAATGTGAATACCTGAATTGCAATCAGAAGTTCACTTCCACAAAGATGATCAGGGCCTGCTTTTATGGAGTTTATTGCAGCATTGAAAAACTGAAAAATAGAAAAACAAACTATACATGTAAGTACACCGGAATGTCATTTATGAACTGCACAGTGTATTATAAACATTGTTACTAGGCCTATGTAACCTGTATAGACCCCCCTGGAATATACCGCCCTCACTGATGTCAAATAATGGAAACGCGCATGTGTGTACGCACCACACACAACTATAAGCCAATGAGAGGTCTTCCTTAGACCTCAGTGAGTGCGCTGTTTGAGCTCATGATGTCATACACAAGAGGGTCGATTAGTATTCAAACTTTCTGACGTATCGGAGTGTTGTATGACAGCAAGATCAATGGTAGTCGTAAATTTTCCCAATCTTTCTACTCAATTCTGCAGTGCTGTTATCAAGATGGTCCTGACTGTATTTTAAGCCAAATCAACATGTCCGTCGTCTGCAACGACGTCAACTCATCAAGCTGTCCCACCAAAGCAGTCGTGTCTTACAATGCCGGAAAGTAAGTTTCAGATCAAATTCATTTTGCTTCTCAAGTCACAGTGAGTCCTCCCACTGTCTGACCATTTACATGGTTTTTAATGATGGATTCACAACATGTATGCCAGCCCCTCCTCCCCCCTCCTCCCCGCCTAGATTTTCTGGATCCATGCCTGGGTAAGCTAGCGGAAAAGAGTGTTTAAGCGAAAGTGTATTTAAACGTTTTAAAGAAGTTTTGACAGTGAATGCGAGTGGGCTCACGCTCATTGTTGATTTGAGTTATTGCATCACTCATCTGCTTGCAAAAAAAAACTTTTTAAAATTGCTTTAAGGTAAGCAGCGATTATAAAAAATAAAAATTCTGCTAAGCAGAAAAAGCAGAAAACGTCTGCTTAAGGCCTTTTCTAAATTGGCCCCTGAATGGAGTGCAGGTTCCATTTGGTGGATTGTAGCATTTTGTATTGTAACCGTTACAGCTGTTAATTTTCCCACAAGAACTTGCATTGTCAAACCCTTTGCATAATTTGCATAAAGGCGTTTTAAGCCGTAAAAATTATGGAAACTGAGTTTTGGAACAAGCATCAGCTTCAAGAAATGTTGTACTATCTCTTCAAAGGTTAACCCTTACTCCCTAGATCCTCTTACCCATGAAGGCAAACTCAATCCTCCACTATCCTCCACTCTTATGTCACTCTACAACATGATTGGTCTTAGATAAGATCGTTATGCCTGGCCATTTGATAAGCACTTGTTATTTGGGCCTCCAGTCCTCAATCCTCCGCAACCCTCCATCTTCACGAAGAGGATTTGGGAGTATTCGGGAGGCTTAGGGTTTTAAAGAAGACTATTTGACCTTTCTTTTCCCCCCCTCCCTCATGTAGATACCTGTGTGATTTTGTCTACTACATCTCCCTTTACCAAAACTGCGCCCAGACGGCCTTCATCCATGTGCCCCCGCTGGGCAAGCCATACTCCGCCCGACAGCTAGGCGAAGGGTTAAGAGCTGCAATACACAGCATCCTCAAGCAAGTAGGTCACGCCAAGGATTCGTGATGCTGGCCATCCGGCCTCGCCCCGGAAAAAAACCCCCAAAAAACAGAGTGTTTTATTTGGTGTATGAATCTTACACCCTTGAGCCGTTAATACAAATCATGTATCATGTCTGTTTGTAATTTGTTATAATTGGGAGCAGTGTAATTGGATTTTATTTAATCACCAGGCCTTGAGCTTCATTATCCTACAGAGCCTTCTCACTTACGTCTGATTTTTAAAACAAGGCTGAAGGTCTGCCATGCTGGAGTACATGCGCATGTAGGATATGTACGTGTTAGTGCCATCTGTTTTCACAGTTACGTTTCTTAGCACATGTTCACGCAGTTCTAGTAATGTGTGTGTAATGTTGCGTGCGCATTGTAGGTACTTCAGCATGGCGAGGGATAAAATAGTGACGTCATCTAAGAAGGGTTTATTGGTAAGTCAATACGTCACGCACATAGCACACCCGTTGTCTCCTAGGCAAGATTTTGGCTACTTCAGGCTCCAAACCTGGTGTACACTCACTATGTGTAATTTTTTTCACGAATAAAATAATTTCTTCGTTCAAAAAAATCAAAGGCATTTCTTATGACAAAAAATGGCCAATTCCGAGAGGACCTTGAATTTTCATTTGTAAGAAATGTTTTATTTATCATACTCAAAAACTACAAATCTAGCTCAATGCATTTCCTACTTGCTTGTGGCAAACATTGGAGCCAGTTTGTATGAAGTGAGCGTGGTTTACAGCTGGAATGTCGTTATACATACAAACAGAACAGACCTTTCTCGTGTTGTTACAGGCTAGGTCTTGTTCCTTTAGAAGCAAGAAAGATATTTTTAAATTGTCACTGCACCAAACCATTTCACTCTCAAGCCTAGTTCTGTTAAAAAAAAGGGGAGGGGGGCAGGATAATTTTCACTTGTAATTTAATGCCCGAATGATGCAAATAGCAAAAAAGATTTGGAACATTTAAAGAGCAACAAGGCATTGACTAGGGTAGATGGATTCCCTGCCAAGGACAAGCTTCAGGAGCAGCTACCGTTTAATTTTATTGGCTCAAATCTTAATTGTGATTAGCTGGTACATGCACATATAGGTAGCATACAAAACCATTAATGACATCAAAAATGACACCAGCCAAAAGGTCAAAGGTGCATGGCCATGACAAATTGTTTTAGACTAAACCTCATTACATGACAGGAGATCTTCAGGATGTGACACCCCTCTAACATCTCCTAAATTCTTCCAAATCTCCCATTGCTTCTGTCTCAGGTTGAAGTGTAAGGACTGGTTAACTAATAATTGTGTGACTAAAGTGTGATTTAGTGGTTCTTGGTTTTGTTTTTTGTTTTTTTATACGCGATAATTACTGAGATTAATTTGTGACGTAAACTTTTAGAGGTATTTGTAACGTTTCACGAATGGAATCTTTACAGGCAAATTTTTGTACAAGTACATTAATGCACAGAGCACCAACTCATGCATGTATTAATATCAAACAGTGTAATTTTTTTCTTTGAATGAAGAGTAATGTTTTGTGTTGTAATTAATGCAAAGCCTGGCCGGCCCAGGGCGTCTTAATAATTAAACAAATCATGGAATGACTAACAGTAGTAGAGGTATAAAATGTACATGTGCGGAGAATAGTTCAACAACTTTTGGCTGTTTTGGATGATGGGGAGGATATGCTTTCTTAAAGGCACCCTACCAGGATTGGTAAAGATGAAAAATATTGTTTAGTTTCAGTCTGAAATCTTACTGTTCACGAAGTTAATAACTAGAACCAATTTGTGTGTGAAATATTTCTCTCTAAAATGCTGTCATATTGGAGAAAACTGTTTCTGAAAACCTAAAAAAAAAACTCCACAGCTGATTTTGGTTGTAACAATCAAAGTTAAGGTGTTTACATGCTGAAAAGTGTGCACCGTTTTTCACTATTTTCTCCTGACTCAGCCGACGGATTGAGCCCAAATTTTCACAGGTTTGTTTTTTTCATGTATATATTGAATTAAACAAAGTAAGAACACTGCACTATCAGCTTTACCAATCCTGTACAGTGCCTATAAAAGCTTTTTATTTTTCCATACCTGTCACCTGTGCATGGTTTCCTTTTACAGATGTAGAAACTTGCAGATGTACAAACATGCTGAGGATAACCAACCTTTTCACCCTTAAATGATAAAAATGTATAATTATAAAGCTTTTTACGCAGACTCCTTAAAGTTGCATTGAAGTACAAATTATAACAGCAACAGCTTTGGAAAGAGAGAGGGGAAAGGTTAATCAGATGTATGTTTTATTTCAATGTATGTTTAAAATTTAATTCAAGTTTGTCGGGGAATGGAGAGCAATCTATAGATTCTGTCTCCTCGAGTATTCAATCGTGAGATTTAAGTATTTTTCAAAAATGAAGAGTTGCTCAGGAGTGATTGCATGGTAACATAGCTTTATCTGGGATATTAACAAGCCTCATGCTCAAGGATTAATGCAAAATCACATAATATCTCAGTGATGAAATTTCTTCCTTGATGAATTGCAGTCAACTTTTGCAATGCCGATTTCCATTTTCACTGAACGATTTTGATTCACCATCTTCATGGGAAGATTTTGCTCGTGTGTGTGTGTTTGTTTGTTTTTTTTGTTTTTTTTTAACTTGTTGATCAATTTAAATGACACATTTTCCCATTTAATGATATTTCTCCATCTTGAAATTATTACTAGTCAGTCAAAGTACGTATTTTACTCTAATTTCTCCAAAGTTACATGTATATCAACATTTTTTGTAGAATTAATTTCAAATGTATTGTATGCTGTAAATTCTTTTGAAGATGTGATCGGTTTTTATGAATTTTGTTTTAAGTGAAGCGCCAAACAAAGATCAAAAACAAAATTTAGTACATTTTTTAAGAAAACAAGCCATACTTTATCTCGATGTATTTTCTTATTTGGGGGCAAAAAGTTTAGAACCTTTGAAATAATTGCTATTATAAAAGTGTAACTG
This sequence comes from Marthasterias glacialis, assembly GCA_911728455.2. Classification (NCBI taxonomy): domain Eukaryota; kingdom Metazoa; phylum Echinodermata; class Asteroidea; order Forcipulatida; family Asteriidae; genus Marthasterias; species Marthasterias glacialis. Next base: position 6,904,128 of record OU452230.1, read on the forward strand.
TAGTTAGGCATTAGTAGAAAAATGTCCCTAACCAAACAACAAAATAAATTTTTACTTTCATTAATTTTTTTTCCCCCTTCATTTTGTTTGTTGAATTCTTTTTTTGATTTTATAGTTTTGTATTTTTTTTTTGGTTATATTTATTTTTGCTTTTATTCATTTTCACTGACCATTTTATTTTGTATTAATGTTTTTGCTTTGTTTCTTAGAAGGGATGAATAAGGCTGTTGTTTTTATTGGCCGCAAAGCCAAGTTTCTGAGTTCGTTCATTTTAAATTCAATACTGTAAATAGAAACGGTTAATTGATTTATTTTTACACAAAGAAGTAGTACTTAGGGATATGACCTTCTGGTAAAGGGTATGCACAACATTGGCAAGGTTGAAAATGTAAAGTTCGCAGATTTGCATGTAACTTACATGGTACAAAGATGGTCATGGTGGAAAACTTCCTTCTCATGCTATAAATGCTTTTTTTTTTTTTAGATATGAGTAAAACAATTAATTTTGATTTATTAAGTACAAAAACCTGATGTTTGAAAACAGTGAAAAAACATTGTCCCTTGTATATGAATAGTTTTTTTTTTAAGTACTATTTTCTCATGACTCAGATGACCGATTGAGCTTCATGTTTCACAGGTTTGTTTTATCAAGTATATTGACCCAATTCACCTGACGTCGTCATCACAGTAATCTGGGTTGGAGTCAGTGTCGATCCCCTGTGTGTCACACAGTGTAGCGCGCATTATAGGCGATGCATTGCTTACGCGCTTACCATGATATTTGTGTGTGCAGTTTGACTCCCCAAATTGCAAGTGCGGCATGTGACATCCGGTGCAAGGGGATGGGTCACACAAAGTGCGGATGCAGGTCTTTGACCAATTACCAGTGTTGCCTGTCTGCTTAAAACCTGCAGTAGACATGTTCTGTGTGGTATTGGTGTTTAATGACTCTTTGTTAAAACCATCATAAAGTAAAGACATGAATTTTCCTTATTACTGTTCAAAAACGAACCTTCCCACTCACCAGTACTTCTATCTGGGGTTTTGAATAGCATCACATTTTATATAATTTGAAAGCCAGACTTTTCATGCCATGTGCAATGTTGCTATGCTGGAAAGCAGGCGTTTTTTGTTTTTTTAAAGATGTTTAAATTATTAGCATTGTACACTTTTTATCCCTATTTACATAGAGATCCTATTAGGTACTAAGATGCACATTCTTTTTGTAAGTACAACAATAATAAAAACAAATCTGCAAAGAAGTTGTAATGTCATGTGATTGAAATTGTGTAATTTATAGGTCAGTACTCGGAGAGTTCATTTAAAGCCCCAGCTCAACAGTGGTAAACTGACTGTAAATGCTTCCATTCTTTGCACACATCAAGATGTGTGTAATAAAACCAACCTGTGAAAATGTCAGCTCATTTCGCTGTTTTGTTTGCGAGAAAACGGTTAAAAATGCATTCAGCATTTTTGTACGCATTAAGTATTAGGCAGAGTTTTCGTCTCACTGAGACGAAAACTAATTTTGGATCTTATTTCATTTATTATTTAAAAACGATAATACTTCAGGCAGAAATATTTCCAGGAAAGTTTTCTACCATCATCATCTTTATACCGTGTAAGGTGTGTCTAAATCTGTGAGCATTTATGTTTTTCTTCTTACCAATGTTGAGCTGGGGCTTTAACCAGTTAAAGAGGGAAAGTGTAGAGAATCTTCTGTGAAACTCTGTCTAATCTAGATGTACATGTATGAAATAGCATGGTTAGGAAGTGATACAAAAGTGAAAGTCGACCAGATCAACATGTATTTTCAACCCTAACTATTACTGGTGTTATTTACTGTGATCTGTCCACACTCAAGCTAAGATCATTTTAAGTGTTAGACTGACTGTGTTGGTGTGTTTTGCCCCCTTGCTGAAAGGATCTGGGCCCAACTTCATGGCACTACTTACCACAGAACTCCAATTACAGCGGTAAGCGCAGATTGCCACGCTAAGCAGTGCCGTGGAATTGGGCCCTGTGCAGGACCCAGGTTCATAGAGCTGCTGAAGCACAAGAAGAAGATACACACAACAAAATTATGCTTACCAGAATAATGTTACCAGCCAAAATATTATTTCACATGTACCACTTGTGACTGGTATCCTACTCATTTGTGCTGAGCAGAAAATTGTTAAGCAATATTTTCTGCTCAGTTAAGCAGCTTTTTGAATCTTGGCCCTTGCTGTTTGGCAGTGGCGTAGTGGCTGCGACTTCAGTTGCAGCTTCGACGCTTGTTAACTTGATGATTAAGCCGCAGCCAGACAGCCGCTAGTTTGGACACGGCTGCATGTGGCTGTTGCTAAGGGCAGTCTATTCTTCAATGCATGTTAACATGATCTGATGGTGGTCCAGCCACAGCCACCACTATAGGAACAGCCTAGTTTGCATACATCTTCAGCCAAATCCAAAGACTTTTAATTTATACACGCCTTGGGCCGTTTTCGAAACCATGGCAATGGCTTGGGCTCTGGCTTCCAGGCTCCATCGGTTATTTTGAAAATGTGTGCTTCCGGTATGGGGCTTTAAACAGCCAGACGGAGCCAGTAAGCCAGAGCCTGAGCCCAAGACGTGGTTTTGAAAAGGGTCATAATTTTAAGCTGTACTTTGTTATCTAAGGCCGTATCCAAATTGTGGCTGTGGCTACGGCTACTACCGTTGCTATGGGTGTTGCTAAGGACGTCCTGTTCTTCAGCGCATGAAGATGGTGGTGATCCAGATGTAGGCATAGCCGGAATCGGGTCAATGTGTATTATTAAATTTAACCACCAATTTTTTAATTTTTTTATTATTTTTGTCTGTATAAATCATTGTAACCAATTTTGTATATTTTCACCTTTTTACACTCGTTTTGTAGACGGTTGTGTGAACGAGTGGTTTGATCACATTCTAACGTTGGAAAGCTGTGTACATGTAGATAAATAATATATTATGGTTAAGAGTTGGTGCAAAAGTGTTAGAAAAACTGAAAATTCTGCACATGGTGGTACTGTATTATTTACGAAAATGGCGTACCGGACAGTCTAAAAATGGCTCAAGATTGTGAAGAAAACTAGCAGAAGTTTGGCTGCTTGTTTTACAGTAGCAACATCAGAAAGAGCACTTTGTAACGGTCAAATGCAAACAGTAGTGATGTCATATTGGCTCTGATTAGCACAAATTAAACATCATTATTGAAAATAGATATACCATTTATATGTGTTTGACTTTGACATGTGGAAGAAATGTACGAATATTGTGACTTCGGTTCCAAATGTACCATAAAAGTATACAATGGTATACGCTGCAAAACATGGTCAGTGTAGAAAACCTTGATTTTCTGTTAGACCACGAGGGAAAAACAGGATACTTGCGGACTGATGCTACTGGTGGCAGCAGACTTAACAGTTAAATCCATTCTGAAGAATGTAGGCATGGCCCATGTACCCAGAAGTTATGTAAAATATTGAAAATATACCTGGTATAATGTTTGCTACCACCCAGTGTCCCCAAAACTGAAAAACATCATGATAGTGAAATAGGACTTTCAGGGGCGCCAGGTGGCAGCAGACTTAACAGGTAAATCCATGCTCAGAAATGTACGCATGCCCAGAAGTAGGTAAACAAGCATGGAAAATATTGCACCTGGTATGGCTGCTACCAGCGGCTTGTAGTTTTGCATCATGATGAAATCATCGCAGGTTTATTTGCGACGTTTCTTGAAAACTTTTTTAATGCTGGATGATGCTATGACTAATACCAGTAGTACATCAAAACTTTCACTCTCTAGGCTAAATCACTAGAGTGCATGACATGTATATTACGGTCACTAAAATACAGATAGCGATGTGTTAAAGGAGAAGTACACCTTGTTTTGGGGAATAGAAGATTTGATCCCACCCTGTATAAATTTTGAATAAACACGGCTTACAAAACAAATTGGAATGTACATCACTAATTCAGTAGTCACCTTTTAGTGTACACACACAGAAACAAAAAAAGGGTTTTGTTTTCTGCACATTCATATCAGGCTTAGTCATGTTAGTTTGATGATATGGCAATCAAAACAAGCAATGGTTATTTTTTTTGGGGGGGGGGATTTTCAAATGCAATGGACCCTTCTCATGAAAGATGTAAATTGTTCATCGCACATGCACACTAACACTACCGGTTATCTATATGAGGGAACATTACGCCTTTTCTTATAGACTGATGGTGGCGTGATGCACATGTATTTGTGCGTCTGCCTAGTGCACAACTCTACGGCATTTGCCAACCAATAGTGTCTGTACCCACGCGTGAATGTAGTTAGCATATTATGGGAAGGGCTAATTTTCTTGACTTTGATCTCTGTTGATGGTATTTCAGATGGAAGTCTACGGAGGATTGGTACTGGTACAAACTTGGTAACCAGTGAACTTTCAGATGCCAACTATTTGTTGTTTTTATAACACCAATCCTGTACTTTGTCATAGTGATGAGATATTTGAAACCACAATTTCAGAATAAACAAATATGACATTGAGTTATGTTTACACTTGAACTTTTGCTTGTCTACCCAGTCATTTTTTTAGTGGAAGAGTATTGTTCAATAGCCCATATGCATGTCCCAGTGCGAATGACCAGAAAAGGATTTTGGGTGACATCGAAGTCCAAACAACATCAGCAACCAACGCTGATTTTGAAGTAATGCGGTACACAATAATAATAATAATAATAATAATAATAATAATAATAATAATAATAATAATAATATGCAGTTCTTATATAGTGCATTATCACACCCAATGGGCGTCTCATTAAAGCGCTCAGTATTTTTTCCAGCAAGGTATGCGGAGTTATACGTTTGGAAGTTTGACACCAGTTCCTTCACATACAGACATAGTACCATGTAACGGTTTACAAGGTGCTGTAAAACCTGGCATAACAAGTAAACTACAGCACGGCGTCCATTTCCGCAACTTGATTTCTGTTTTAGCTGTACTCGGTTTCCCAAGATGCACTGCAGTGTACATTTAAGATGGCTCTTGTGAATAAGGGCTATAGGAATTGTTCACATGAATTATTATTATTACAATTGGTGTCAAAATTCCGTCTCTGGGGGGTCGTTCAACCTTTTTGTCAACAGTAAATCAACCTGGGAAGATTACCACTTTTGAAGATTTTGTATGTTTGTACAATACTTCTTTGATTTTAAAACCTTCCAATGGAGATAGCGGGTTGGTTGTAGTTTTCAAACACTATTTATCGGTTACAATTTCCTCAGTTTCCGAGACAGAATAACGAACACAAACTTCACCAGAATTCAAAGAACCAGTGTATCTCCAATTTTTATATTTAACATTACAGCAAAATTACTTGTTATAATAATCTGTTTACTTAACAACACTAAACACCTGAATAATTGTATACTGCACGACATAGCTTGTATAAAAAAAAAAGACAGAAAGACTAAAGACCAAAACTACAAAAGAATCTCCGAAATAATACAATAAAGAAATTTCAGTACAGCTGTTACACCTATAAGACACTAATTTTTACACGGACACAAGAAAAAGACAAGCATGAGGATAGAAAAATATCCCTAATTTACAGTCTCATCTGTCATTTCTTTGTTTAGTACAGTTACAAGAATAATGTCTGATTAAAAATAGTACTAATATTTTAGATTTTAAAAACGGAACTGCATCCAAATGTTTCACCCTCTACCTGCATGCCAAGCTCAGATGCATAATCATGAAATGTTTAATTATTCTGCCAGCATTTCTGGCTTTAATATAATCACTGCCGTTTTCTTTGTAAACATCCTGTAATCTGTAAAAGTACAGAGCAAACCATAAAATGATAGTTTTAAAATGTATTTTCTCACACATCATTTTCCCGTATTTTTCTTGTTATCAATGTCTTGGTCGAAAACATGCTCATATAAAGATTCACACTGAAAGTCACCATTTAGCAAATGCACTTAAACACAAAGGCCGAAATTTAAAAAGGCTGCAAAGCAGGAAATAGTTAATACTGCAGAAATAAAAAAAAAGCTGGGCACCAGTCAAAAAAGTGTGAATTATATGGCAATTTTGGCTGGTAACTTGTTGCTGCTCAAGCAAGGTTTTTCTGAGCTGAGCAGACCTTCGTACTTGTATAATTAGCTTACTGAAATTTAGCCAAGCTGTGCATAGAATAGAGAAACAGGCTCTTCAAGATGATCAACTAATTAAGAAAATAAAATAGAAACAACTCTTTCTCAAAACATTTACCACCACAGTGTTACTACTCTCCGACAATCACTTGAAAGGATTCTTTTAACAAAATATTTATACACTTTTACATTTTACACGCTAAACTGAGACAGCTTTACTGGCCAATAGCATCGAAGCTTTTAAAACTTCATGTGGATATTGCAGAAATTTTGTTTATTTGGGTACATGTTATTCAACATATCAAATGCTTTCCCCGGGCCTGGATGTTTGGTTCTTGAAAAGGCACTCCCTTCTTGATAAAGGGCACCTCTATGAGGAAATTGTAAATTTCTATTTGGAACATTTCAAGGGCACCAGGTCAATGACAATGGGCAAAGGGGACCAGGTCAATGACAATGGGTAATGGAGGCAATTGCCTCCGTTGCCTCCATGAAGTATCAGGCCTGTTTTCCACTTGTGGCAAAAACAAATTCCAATAAAATCAAAAAAAAATCGGGCACCCTAGGGAAGAGAATACAATGTCACTAGGTCATCGAGCATGCCCAGTTACAAGAGCACTGCTCAAATCAGAAATTGCATTGATAGCCTAACATGCACGAATATCGTTACCAAGCTGACACAATTTCAAGATACAATCTAAAACAAGCGTTACATGTGGTTTCCAACTTATCATCTAAAATTCTCAGAAATCATAAAAGGTACTTATGAGAGAATCCCAAGTGATGTTTGAAGCTTTGCATGGTGTGGATAATAAGAACTATTATATAGTAAAACTTACGAGTACACCATTGTGTAAATCCCTTTTGGAAGGAGTGACGACTCTAAAAATGAACTATCGGTATGGTCTCCTTGAAGACTTGAAGGTTTGCATGGTGGGAATACAGTAAGTAAGGATTTGCGGTGACACCATGTGGTTTAAATCTCTTTTGAGTAGACATGGTTCCGGAAAGAACCGGTTGACTCAACGTTTTCGGACAGTATACTCTGTCCATCGTCAGGAGACGGTATGGTATCGACAGTTTTGATCAGTATTTATTTGTTTGTTTATTTAGTTCCATTTATACGATCACACACCGTTTGTGTGAAACTCAACCATATCATCCATACACGATAACAAACGATGAACAAACTATACAAACAATAGTAGTCTACTCCGTGCTTGTCTGCAGGAGAAAGATCAGGACATAATATACAAACATTATTTGGCAGTGATCCGATTTGTAGTCAGGATTCAAATTCATGGCTCTTCTAACCGTGGAATTCTGCGCTTATGCCCTGCTACGGTCCATAGGAGTACAGGCTTTACAGGGTGCCGTAAGCATAGAATTTCACGATAACCAGCACCTTGAAACTGGGCCCAGATCACGTGCTCGAAATGCTGAATACAATTCGGCTGTTAATTACTTGATAAACAATACAACGAAATGAGCTGAAATGTTCAAGGAAACAATTGCACCTGTTCAAACTGGAGGAACATTGCGAAACAAAATGTACACATAATGTCTTCTTTTGACAGAGTTAAACGCTTGGAGTTAAATCTTTACACTTCATCAACCTCTCTGCAATATTTCTGACAATGCATGTAACACCAAGGACATAGCCCAAGTAAGACAAAAATATATATATTTTTTGTACAGAAAAAAATCCTGGAGAGGAAAAAAAACCATAACTCAAAACAAGGTTGTTTTAAAAAGATTAAATTGAGCTGTAAGCTCTTTCAAACAGTATACCAAGTTTCATATTTAATCACGTACGACCTTGGTCAGAATAGTAGCTCGGACTAAGAGCATTGTCACACACAACGAGACAATTTTTATATTAAATTCTTACCTTCGTCAAGAATGAGAAAACCTATTGTGTGACTGGGTATTTTTTTTTTTTCCTGCTCGGAGATTGCTTGGAACTAATCGCCTGTGAGTTGCCTTGTGTAAACATGGCCTTTTACATGTTGGAATCCCCATTCTTACGCGTTCAATACTCATTTTCCCATTTCATTCTGGTCCAACAGAGAGGAAAGGCAATGAATATGTCATCACGCTGCTGCCACCTTGGTTTGATTTACATGACTTACAACCAAGGTATGTATTTGTGAGGATCACAGCTACTAACCACATTGCTTATATGGCTAAATGAATAATAGACCGATCTATTAAGCCCCCCCCCCCCCAAACATATTGACCAATCATAGCATTGGCTGCATCACCACTGTATACGTGGCCAGCACAATGTGCCTCTCTTCAATGCCACACTGTATGACATGAATATGCGCGCTATAAGTACACGCACACGTTTACATTTTCCAATAGGATTTTATTGTGTCGGACTTTTGTCAGACTTTCGGTGGCGTAGCCGAGGCTAAGATTGGTCAACTCGTAAATCTTCGTAAAAGTAGCGCTCACACTCAGTATGTCATAAGCTTCATTTTGATACTCAACATTCTTAAATATTTTTTTTTCACCCGACCCTTGTTTACATTAAAATGTTGCCTTCATAATAAGTTGGTCTTAAGCAATACCAATACATGTGGGAATCTCTGGTTGAGTTAAATCTATGTGCCTTCACTTGTTTTTATTTTGTAAACATGGACATCTTCTTTTTCTCCCCCCCCCCCCCCACTCTCTCTCTCTCTCTCTCTCTCTCTCCCTGTCTCTTTGGGGAGGGGTGCTTGATAAGTTAAAACCAGCTTTGAAGGACAAACCTCAGTAAACACAAACTCTAATCACATTTGTATACACTTAAACAGTACTGTCATATATCAGTTATAAATCATTTCACCATACTACAACCTCACAGTTAGACAAGAACCTCAACAAATAGTTCCTTACGTATGACTTTTATTCTATGTACACATGATATGCATTTATGGGTAGATCGCTGTCATGATCATGTTTCCGCCATCTTGCTTTTTAGTTTGTTAGGGTTTTTTCGTTCTGTTCTGTTCAGTTCTATGACACCCAAACAATGGCCGCGTCTGAATTTTGGCGGCTGCGGCTGTGGCTATATGACTTCTCATGATTCAAAGCATGTTAAGATGGTGGTCAAGCCGCAGCCACTAATGAAGACACAGCCTAAAAACGCTTGCTCTCGTAGAAGCTTTATTTAAAAGACCTCTCTGTCAACAGTTTCGAAAGAGACCCAAAGCCAAGAGCAAAAACTGAGATTGAAAAATGTCCAGGACTCAGGTACAATGTACATCAATGTTTGCTAGTGTTACTGCATAGAAGGAGTGAGAAAAAAGACGACCATGACCATGGCAAGGAGATCTAGATTGACAATTACTGCAACAGCGGCACTGCTTCAAAGAAAGTGTAAGCACCATGTACAGCTTGCTCAACAATATTTAACTGAGCAAAAATTCCAAACACCGAACCTTTCATTTTTACACTGAAACACAACAGAAAAACATACAAATTGAATTGGGCTCCTATTCTTCCTTCACTAGCCATGCCAAATTTCCCCGAAACAAATTTGTAAGGCTCGATCATAAAAATAAATGCAAACCGCTTGTATTGTTAAAAAAATTGTTTGTTATTTATGGAATGGTTTATTATGGATCTTGATTGATAATCATTGTGCGATGTCTGTGAAAAACAGCCAAGGAATGTTGCATACGACCAACCAGCGACCTATGGCAGTTTATTCCATCAAAGAATTGTTTCTCTTGTAAGAAATTTCCTGGTTACTGACGCTACACTGAAAACTGGAACCACAAATCCGTTTTTTTTAAATGTAGTGACAAAAATCATTCAGCAAAACTTGATTTCTGATCCCTGAATGTAACACGATTAACAATGTAGTAAGAGTAACAATGTAACACACGCAACGATGTAGAACAAGTAACAATGTAAAATCAGTAACAATGTAATGAGAATCAATGTTACGCCAGTATCAATGTAACACCAGTATCAATGTTACTCCAGCATCAATGTAACACTAGTAACAATGTTACAACAGCAACATAATTAACACTGTTACAACAGTCACAATTTTGATTGTTGATCCCTGAATGTAACATGATTAACAATGTAGTATGAGTAAGAACATGTGGTTAACAATGTAACGAGTATCAATGTAACATGAGTAACAATGAAGCACAAGTAACAATGTAACATCAGCAACAATGTAATGAGTATCAATGGAATGCCAGTAATACTAACAATTGTAACAATGTATCACCGGTACGTCACAGGTACACGTCACAATGCAACATGAGTAAAAATGTAACATGAGTCACCATGGAACTGCCCTCATGAATATGTACAATATGAAGTATTGCGTGACTAAGATGTACACTTGCATTTCCCTGGTGTTTTGTCTTCTCCTGTGCTTCTGAATCTACATTCAACTTCTCACACGGAACACCAACTCCATCAAAACCACTCACACTGTCTATTTAAAAAATACTGTATAAAATACTTTCTTGATTTTTGGAAGCGCATGTAACTGCATTGTCCTCCATGACTTACAAGTATTTCTTTTAAATGCTTTTTTTTTTAATATACACCTCAAGTTAATCCGTTAAAAAAAAACTAAATATTTTAAAATCTACTATACATTTACCTAACCAAAAAAATCAACCCCAATCTTGTTATAACTATTGTACAATTTGTTTACCTGAATATTTTTAAATTCACAATTCATCTACTGTTTCTCAAACAATCATTTACATGCTTTTGCACTCACTCTCACCAACAAACATTATTGATTTTACTCTCATTTATTTTGTGCATTCATTCATTACTAAGACAGCGTGTTGACGATTAAATTACAAAGAGGTATCAACCGACAATAATCCTGCTCCGCCACTTTTGCTATATATTTCTAGAGAATATTGTACCTCAAACTTGAATAAATGTAGACCCTTGTTAACTGTACATACTATTTATATTTTAGTTTGTTTCATGTCTTTATCAAATTATACAGCAGAATAGACAAATCAGTTTATCCTCAAGCAATCTTGAATCCTCACTTCTGATTGGTCGATCTATAGCGACAAGAGTGTGATATATAGTCACATTGCAGGGCCCATATCATACCCTGTTCTTTAACATGTTGTTACGCCCTGTTCTAACGCCCATCATTAAAAGTCATTGTAAATTCACTGTAAATTCAAAAGTAGAGCGATTGCTGGAAGATAAATTCGTTATCAAACGCACACTCATGGAATACGAAAAATATAGCACGTCTGCGTCCCATATCCAACTCGGTCTGCAACACAGAAGGGCTATATTTTTTCCGTATTCCACTCAAGCTTGTGTGATAACTAATATTATCCTCCATGGAATCCTCAATCCCATTGGTCAATAAGCAGTGTAGAGTGTGACGCATTGACCAATCACGGCCGCGATGGCACAACCAAAAGTCAGATTGATTCATATCTTGTGAAAGTCACAACAGGGAGCAGCTTCAAGAACAACAACAACAAAAAAACCGAGACACAAATGTTTGTGCTTCATTTGATGAATGAAAAGGATACCAAGGCTGCTGGAGATTAAGTTCTATTCCATCCACGTCTGACAAGAATGCAATGGTTGACAGGGTTCTCCCCAGGATTTTTCAAAACTGTTGGTTATTCTGGACCGAAATTTTGAAAGTGTGGCCGAAGCATGCTGAGATGATAACAGGTCCTTGGAATGTTTTTATTTGATGTTTATGTTTAGTTTGAAAAGCTCTACTGTGCAATCTGGAACATTTAAAATGGTTTTATGTTAGGATTTTTGTTTGAATTTGATATTAAAATCTAAAAAAAAAAAAAAAAAAAAATGTATATATATATTTTTTTTGCGTACCGGCCGTAATTTCTGTGTATCGGCCCGTAATTCGTGCGTATCGGCCCGATATACTAGCTTGTGCATGGGGAAAACCCTGGTTGATGTCTTTTGGATAGCTAACAATCTTGTTTCGTACAACTTCAGACAAGAACTTTGGTCCATTGCCAAGACGTACACCTGCATGACAAGTTCTTATAAAAATCCTCAGTTTATGAGTAGCAATCACACTTTTTGGCCTTTTTTGTGTGTGTGAGTCATTCTCACTATAAAGTATCCCTTGAGAAAAGAAGTATTTACAAATTACATCACTCGGAACAAACACCTAAAAGTGTACATTAAGAAACAAACTGAATTATATACAAAACTCTTTTCACTGAAGTTAAAAAATCATTGCGGCAATAAAATTAATTTTGCAGCCATGAGATTAAAATGTGGATGCTATTGTTTCACTCGGATATCAATGCATTCATGCAAAGATGAGTTCAAGTCCAAAATTAACCTTGAGCTCTGACCTTCATCTCATTAACCTGATTAGCACACTAAATTTGGTAAGCACAAAACTCACAGAGGACCATTCACAGGCAATATATTTTAGACGGTATTTTTTTGACGGGTTACCTGTTGTTTTTTGTCTGTTAAACAAGATGTTTGAGCTAAGCATTTTTTTAATGGAGCTGGTCTCCTGACTCCATAATGGCTTTTGTGCAATGAGTGTGCATGATTGCTCCGCTAAGTCATTCATCATATCCTGACTACTGACAAAATCCTGAGGGTTTCATTACATAATTTGGCTGAAATATTGTGACATTCTTTTTACACTTGGTTAACGTTATTAATTCATCAATCTTTTGATTAACGTATGAAAAGTCTTAAAAGGTATCCGTTTGTGATAGAATTTTTTACACGTGTTTAAAGCATTACAATTAGTTGGTCATTTTTATGCCTTGAGGAAGCTTTCAAAAATGTGGCCCTGGTCTGTTGGCATCAACGAGCGACTCACAAGTCAGTGCTTTGTTCAGCAGATGCTCGAGGGGCTTTCCCTTCCTTGACGACCTTGTGAGAGTTATTGACCTCCGACCTTTGGACTTTGTCCGCATCCCGCATGTTGACCCCTTTGGTGATCATCTCCCCGAAGCCTTCCTGGTGGCTGAAGGCATAGCCCGACCTCACGCTGGCCGGGCGTTTGTTGCCCCCACGCTGCAGACCCGTCGTGGAGCGGACACTGGAGTCTCTGACCGAGCCCCGCGACCGGAAGCCCTTCAGCTGGATGGACTTCTTCCTGGCCTGCTTCAGCACCCGGTTCTCCTTGCGTTGTTCTAGGCGGACCTTGTCGACGAGGGTAGGCTGCACGTCAGCCTGGACGGCCCTCTTTCCCATGATGGGGAGGATCATAATGACGCAGACGAGGATGAGTGAGAACCAGAAAGCAGGAAGACGGAACATCATGACGGGGACACCGACGTAGGTAAACACCCCTCCAAACCAGATGTAAATGGTGGTGCTGTAGGCTAGGAAGATGAACACTACATAGAAAAGAACGCTTGCCCAAATGACAATGTGGGTGATGATGTTCCAGTATGCCATGTCCAGTGCAATCTACAACAAAACAATAACAAAGGGTATTACATACAATTAATAAGTAACAAACACAGTGTCAATTTCTAACACAGTGTCAATTTCTCAAATGCTAGGCCACAGAACTAAAAAAAATTCTACCCCCAGTATTTCTTTTACCTCCTCATAAAAATATTTCACCTCATTATCTTTGCAAAACTCCATCAGATTTGTTTTCAAAAGAACATCCAAAGCTCAATTTCAACAGAAAAGGATATTAACTCTCATCAAATACTTTTGATTTATTTAAAAATTTATTTATTTTTTTTTTACGCAAAAATTGTTAGAAGCTTCATGTTACGATCCTAGATGAGTCCCTCTCAACTGCTCAACGGGAGAATAAAATGTTCAAAATTGCAGGCACAATTTTTAGTTGGTCTGGCCAAGTTATGTCTTGATGAGTTACCAATGAGGGGCCATACATGTAAGTTACAGGTACAACTACCTTCCATTTTTTATATTTTTTTTATGCAATTCACCCATCACAAGGCCCAAAGGCCACTCTTTGAAGGGATAGAAACCTGCCTCAATGCGCAGCAACAAGACATGGCTAATATAAATGCAAGTCTCTTCACAGCACAGCTAAGAACAGGGAGGGGTAAATGAATCCGTTGCGAGACAAACATGACTGCCCTCTACCCCTATTTGAAGTAATTATAGGCAAGTGTCTTGCTCAAGGACACAAGTGTCATGACCGGGATTTGAACCCACATCCTGGTGACTTAGCCACATTGGTAAATACCTGGAGGTTGACCACTACGGGTAAATGAATTCGTTGCGAGACAAACATAACTGCCCTCTTCCCCTATTTGTAGCAATTATAGGCAAGTGCCTTGCTCAAGGACACAAGTGTCATGGCCGGGATTCGAACCCACATCCTGGTTACTTAGCCACATTGGTACATACCTTGAGGTTGACCACTACGACCACCATGGTAGCCACAATACAGCCTAGCATAGACTGGGAATGGGCTGCTTCACCTGTCGGGAACAGGTCGTTCTTTAAGGCACCTGCCAAATTAAAATCCAGACACATGTTGATTTTAAGACAATGTTAATGATTTCATTCTGAACAAAAATTAAAGGATACGTGCCATACTACCTTTTCCATATGTCATGCAGAATTTTGTTATTAGGCCATACAACAAAAACTACATGTTTCTCGTACAGATTTTTTGATAAAAGGAAGGAGGTCCTTTTTTTAGTTATTTTTTTCCCCAAGATAGCCACCATGTTGCCCTTGCCCATTGTTATCAACAAATTCATCTATACATGCATACTGATCTTATTAAATTGTAAAGTGACTTTTTAATTGTCAAATAAAACAGATAATTATAGGTAAGTTGATGAATACCTTCAAAAATATATACGACTCTACGTATACGATTCTTTGAGCCATTTATGGAGAAAGGGGGTGATTTGTTTTATTTAAAATGAAATAAAAGTTGTATATACCATTTTTTTAAATAACTAATAACTCGAAAAGGGAGGCGGCATCCAAAAAGGAAGTGGGACAGGTCAAGAAACAAGTAATTTTTGTTAAATGGCCTTAATATGGGTTAACCAGCTGAAAAGATTGTTGCAATCCCCTTTGTATGTTTTTGGGTTTTTGTTGTTTTTTTTTTTTTTTTTTTGGGGGGGGGGTTCCAGTTTTAGTTCATATGAAATAATGCGCTCCAGGAATAGACCTTATGCATTGACGTCATCACGCCGCCATCTTAGAGGTAATTCGATGATGTAACAATGGAAACGCAGAGATTTGTACGCGCGGCGCACAGGATTGGCCAATGAACAACCTCATTTTGACCTATAGACGAGGGCGTCCTACTCAAATGACGTCATGTGCATAAGGTCTATATCTGCAAAATCAATTTATTAGTGCCGTCGTCAGTCCAACAGAAAACACACAGTTTGATTCTGAAGGGTTGGGGGATGGTTAGGGTTGCTAGTTACCATAGGTGACAAAGAAGAAGACAAGCGATGTGAGAACACCAAGCAGGAGACTCTTCATGAAGACCCAGTAGTTGAAGAAGGCACTCTTCTGTCCTGGCTTGTACAACTCTGGATACTCTAGGCTCTTCTTGTCACTACAATCCTGCAGGGAACCATGGAATTAAACACGGTAAGGTCCTACAATTTTGACACAGTGGACTGTTGTTCCTACTGCACTGTATTCACACTCTGTTGCTGAATTTTAGGATTTCAATTCGCGGTGCAAGTCTGGGGCATTTTTAAAAGACACAGTTTCAGGAAGTGATTTTTGTACATTTACACTTAAAGCCAATGTACATGGAAACCCCAAAATAATTAACTTATATTTCCTGGAAAATAACACTCCATGAAGTGTTTCATAATCAACAAGCTAGACTGATTAGACCTCACGCAGTGATGTCATCACGCCGCCATCTTCAAGATAAAACAATGATAAAACAATAGTAACCCTCGGCTATCATGGCTATGTACGCGCGGCGCACAGGATGGGCCAATGAGCAACATTCTTTTGACCTCTAGTCGAGGGCGCCCTACTCAAACGACATCATGTGCATAAGGTGTATTTTCAGTTTACCTGGTCAAATATTCCAAGAGAAATGACAGGCAGCGATGTGAAGACAATGTTGTACGCACTGATGTACCATTCATCATACAAAGTCTGAAACAAAATACAAAATTGGTGAGAATAATAATAATAATAATAACTTTATTTATTGGTGGTAGCCATGTCACCTCGAGGATGATTTTCAATGGACCATCTATATGAACCAGAAACACCGAGGTATAAATTCCCCTACTCTTCCACGATAAGTGTTCTGGGTTCTTTTACGTGCACTACCAATCCTAGTACATAGGACCTACGGCTTAATGTCCCATCCGAAGGACAAAGAGCTGCGACACGGATTTGAACCCACACTCTGCTGCCAACAACACCAGAACTTGAGTCCGGTGATCTTAACCGCTCGGCCACGACACAAATAGTCGAACTACAATCTCTAAGCTAATCGGGAACTATCTATATCATATTTTGTTAAGGTTACAAGGGACAATTCTTACCATGCCAGAAAATCCACAGAAGAAGGCAAACCAGAAGTGTCCCACTGTACAGGCGAAGTTCTTGTAGAAGAAATAAGACAGGAATTTACACATACGGTAGTAGGACCACCGGCCATGGACAAGAAGTAGTCTCTCTAGATATGTACAGAGTGGTTAAGGATACCATGGCATTTCATTGTTGAGTGATCATGCACACAAGACTCAACATTAGCAGGCATATTATTTGTGTTTTCACCCCATACATCGATGTGTGTTAAGCACTGTATACTCAGTACTTTCCCGAGACCTGTAAAAAAAAATATATATATATAGGCATATTCGAATCCACGACCCCCGCCATTCTAGAGCAGATGTCTTTCTAACTGGACAACCTAGATTGCCCAGCAGCTAGAGGCAGTTCAAATCCTGTATTTTCAGCAGCAGGTATCGCAACAATTTTAATAGAAATTAATTTTTACATCGGGGATAATTTTTTTTTACCCATACACCGATGTGTGTTAAGCACTGTATACTCAGTACTTTCTGGAGTCCCGTGAAAAAAAAACCCCACAGGAATATGCTCGAGTGTGATTCGAACCCATGCCCCCCGCCATTCTAGAGCCGATGTCTTACCAACCAGACTACCCCGAGATTGCCCAGCAGCTAGAGGCAGTTTGAATCCTACATTTTAGTAGCGGATGTCACAACAATTTTAATAGTCATTAGGCAATCTCGTCAACAAAACTTTATACGTTGTTTTTCGATGTCAGTTGGGGCCAGTTGTGTCCTTGAGCCCAATAACCAACATGTTTTCCTTTAAAGGACCCATGAAGAGGTTTTTTTGTCACGGAACATTTTTGTGGCTTAATATATGGTTTGAAATTAACAAAACATAGTATTGACTATTTTGATGTGTCTGTTATGCGTTAATACACTTTAATTGAGCCCCGAAAATGTGTGCCATTTGGTTGCGCAATGATCCATGACGTAGGCTGTGGTAAAACATTTCCAAGACGGCTCTGGTGCTGAGTGGTCAACAATGCATTGTATGTTATTGTCACACACATGGCCCTGGTCAGCCGTTCCACTGTCTACGTCACAGATTTTATGTTAATGAGGAAGGGTGGGCGGAGCACGGCAACCCCCTAATTTTAGAAATCATTATTTCTACGATTAATACGCATGTAAAAAAATGTGAAAAAAGTAAAGATATACTATAATAGGCATACTTTATTTTTTTAACCAATAAAAAAAAATAATTTATGGGACCTTTAAGTAATGCATGTCAAAAGAAATCTAAACATTTACAGAAGAAAAATTAAATCCCAGCATTTACCAAAATCATACATACCCAACGCTCAACACATACAACATAACCTATGTAGATCCTTCTTACCAATTTATACACATTTTGCAAACAGCTCTTCTTAACTTCATAATTTCCCAACTCACACCCTACCAACATTTCTCTACGGCAGAATGACATTCGTCTGTTGATCAGACTAACATTTGGCATTTTCTGTTCTAATGATTAGTTAAAACTCATTTTATACCACACTTCTGAGCACAAAGGATATTCAAACTGGGCAAATGCGAAGTCACTGGACAAGACGGCTTGCATTCCCTCCTGACCACTGATGCCAACTCCAATGTGTGCGGCTGGAAACAAAAACAAAAATAGGAGGCCAAATTATTGTAAAAAATGCAGGAGTCAGGAGTCCTCTTATTAACCAACCATTGTGGCGTGTCGTGGCCGAGTGGTTAGTGCGTTGGACTCAAGCTCTGGTGACTGAGTCATCGGTGTGTGGGTTCAAGTCCCGGTCTCCGTAAAAGTTGGGGAGGTAGAGCCTTCTGCTCTACCAACCAGGCTTCTGATAGATGATACCTAAGCCTACATTCTTACGGACTGTAAAGGGGGTAACCCTGTTTCAGCCCCAGGAGTAGGTGGCAATGGCCCCTGGAAAAAACAGTTGATTTGTAGCCCACACCTCGAGTGGCTTACTGGCCTTGTGTGTCTGGCGACTTCCATTAAAAAAAAAAAAAAAAAAAAAAAAAAACAATGATGCAAATATCAGGGATGAGATTTCCCTAACGTGAACATTCCCGAAAATGGCTTGCGGTCCTCAGTTTCCCCCTTCTTCTCGACCCCAGAACTTCCCAGATATGACAATTCAGGAGGACTCACTTTTGATCATACTGACATCATTGGCACCATCCCCTATGGCCAGGGTGACCGCCTTCTTGAAACGCTTGACTAGGTCCACAACCTGAGCCTTCTGAAGTGGGGTGACTCGACAGCAGATGACCGTCTTGCAGTAGCAGCCTGCCTCGAGAAATGTTTGCTCTATGGCAGGGTCCAGGGCAAAGGCCTGTAAAAGGGTAGATAATATTAATAATAATAATAATGCAGAGTTCTTATATTATTAGTTATCACACAAACACGAGTGGGATATGGAAAAATATAGCACTTCCGCGTTCCCATATGGCAGGCAGACGCGCTATATTTTTCCGTATTCCGTATTCCACGAGCGCACGTGTTAAAACGAATTTATCTTCCAGCCAACTGTAAGAAGTACAATTTTAAGCGTTATTTCTCAACGAGCAGCATGTCCAATGCGCAAAGTTTAAAACATTTTCAGCACGAAGCGTGTTGCAGGATAACAATACGCAGACAGCAATATAGACTACTGGGAGTATGATATGGTTTATTATCGCACTCCCGTTGAGCAATCTGATCGGAGACTAGAAGATGAAGCGCTTTATCAAATCTGACGGGCATTTCAAAGCGCTCATTATTTTTTAGACAGGTGTGCTTTGTTTGAATTGTGCAACTCTTTTTCTATAACACACTGTAAGGGTTTACAAGGTGCTGCAGTGCAATCTGCTGCCAACCATGCCGGAAACACTAGGACAAACCCCTTCTCTTAACAATAATTGCACTGGGTTCTTTTACGTGCATTCCATAATACACGGGACATATAGCTTTACGTCCCATCCGAAGGACAAGGCAATCATTAATAGCGTCTTGCTCAAGGACACAAGTGCCAATAAAATGTTCTTCAAACCAAAATCCTCACCAAGGCTGCTCCAGTGATGATGATGGCAAAACTATAGATATCGTTGAGTTCCTCTTCATTTTTGCTCCTGTAGGAGATGTCATCCCCGTCTCCAGCCAACTCCTTCAGCTCCTCCTTGTCCTTGATCCCCATAACATCCCTGATCTTCTCCAGACAGTCTTTAATCTACAAAGGATAAACAGGATTAAGCAGGATTATTGCATTGATACTTCGTGTACCAACCAGTGGAAGTCCAATCTTCTTCGGAGAAATGCTGAAGTAACTGTAAATATACATTCAACCATTTTTTGTAGTGGTCTGTCTGTCAGTCTGACTGTCTGTCTGTCTCAGCCTACTTCACTCCACGGCAAGAGGAAGACGTCTTCACTATGTGGATTGGGTTTTTCAGTCCCTACCTGACTGCGTGGGTTTTCCCTGGAATATTTTTCGGGGGTTTTCCTCCCTCATCTAAAACTGAAACTTCCTTCCTTGTCTTCTCTCCATGGGGTTCTTGGCTAGGTACAGTGATTTAGTTCGCTTTTCTGAGAATCCTTGGCTTCACAACCAGAATTAAGAAATGAAATGAAATGAAAAAAGATTTAAGTTTCTACAAAAAGATAGAATATTACTAGAGTAATTCCAAGCAACACTCACCTCTTTCTCAGCCTGTTCCTTCTCAGTAGCGTTAATGATAAAAATCTCGTTAAGTTGGTCAGTCAGAAGCTTACATGAGTAACCAATGTTAGTGGCTGTCTCTTGTTTGTCGCCAGTCAGTACCCACAGCTTAATGTTTGCCTGAAAATGAAGGACCATACAATAGTAATAACTGGCATTTATTGGGTGCTTTCAAACATTGCATCAAAGCCGCTTACACTATAGACCGATCCATTAAGCCCCACCCCCCTAAACACACTGACCAATCACAGCATTGGCTGCATCACCACTGTACACGTGGGCAGTACCATGTGCGTCTCTTCAATGCCACACTGCACGACATGAATGCGCATGCTGTAAGGAACGCGCACACATGCTGACAATTTCCAATAGGTTTTTTTATCGTGTCGGACTTTAGTCGGACTTTCGGTGGCATACCCAAGGCTGTGATTGGTCAACACGTTAGGGGGCGGGGCTTAACGGGTCTTTTACAACCCCTGTTCATTGATCCTTAAGTAATCCTGAAACCATCTCAAATCCTTTGGAGTATGCAGCACCGGCAGCCAAATTGGCGCACAGGTTGCTATTCATTAACATCAACAATGTCTACCCTCACAGGTATCCATTCACTCCTGGGTGTAGTCACACGTCTTGCTCAAGAACACAATATGCTACAATGGACAAATCGACTCATGTACGCCTGGTTCATGACGAACACCAAAGCAGTGACATCAGAAACTAATGCTGTGTGACACATAAATCCTGCTGTCTGTATATTAATGTATATAAATAACACTATTTCTTCGTGTTCGTCTCCATGGTAACTGTGATCGAACATCTCATGTTTATTTAATTTTTATTGTTTTTGTAGACTCCGGCGGCAGTGCACCTCAATGGTTGGGTGAACATACGCCACCATTGCTTGGCCAAGCAACTCCTCACTCAGCATCATAGTGTTAGGGCCTATGTTGTTATGGTTTCAAGTAAATTCACCATGTAAGTATGGTAGTTACGCTGGTAGTAAAATATTTAATTGATACGTAGTATTGCATGCAGGGCCCACAGTGGAAACCAGTTATGCCTGTTTGGGCATGCCCTGGGTAAGGAAATGTAATCAATAAATAAATAAATAGATAAATAAATACATATAATTCCCTAGAGTTAATCTTTTTGTGCCCAAATAGTGCAGTCAAATTCCTTGAAAAACATAAAGACAATAGACCTTATGCTTTGACGTCACCCAGCCGCCATCTTAGAGTTAAAACGATGATGAAACAATGGAAAAGAAAAGATTTGAACGCAAGGCGCACATGATTGTCCAATGAACAGCCTCCTTTTGACCTCTAGGCGAGGGCGCCCCACTGAAACGATGTCACATGTATAAGGTCTATTCTCAACAAACTGAGCTTTTGAACACAATAAATCCTATGAATGAACATCAACTGTATTATGTTGATAAGGCTGCACCCAAATGGCAGCTGCGGGTGCGGCTGTTGCTAAGGGCAGCCTATGGAGCTGGCAACAGCTGAAACCTTGTGCGAGTTACAGGCAACCCCGCATTTGACATATTGACTTAAAAACAGGATCATCACAAACATAATCAACGGATTTATGTAGCGCCAAACTACCAAAGATGCAACACATACTACTTATTATCTGTTGGATATTCATTATGCATAATGTTTAAATGCAAATAATGGCTACCCCCCTCACCTTGTGCAGGTTTTCAATGGTGCGTGGCACCCCATCCTGCAGCTTGTCCTCAATGGCAGTGGCTCCCAACAATGTCATGTTAGTCTCCATCTCTTCATAACATGCATCCAGTTTTTCCTCCCGGTTGTCCAATGAGGTGCTGTTAAAAAAAACCCACATGAATATTCATTGAGTCTACATAAACAAAATGCTTTGGATGTCATACAAAAAACCCAGATAGTTTAAGTATGCTTTACTTACGAGGCGGCATGGTGCTTCCTCTTCCACTGCTGGTAGTTCCCTTCGTCGATTTCTTTCATGGCCAAGCAAAGCGTCCGAAGACCTTCCCCAGCAAAATCCTGAAGTTCAAACAGCGTGACATTATTTATCATGGGATCTAGCATTACAGCTTGCCAAATGAAGCCTTTGAATTTGTAATAAACTGTTCACGTCTAGCACGTATTTCAAAGCTAGGCCCAGTCAACCCCCCCCCCCCCCCCCCCCCGTACCCTGTATTAAATAATGTGTAACAGAAAAACCATGAATTTTAAAACTCCAGAAACAATGATAGCAGTCAAGGCATACACAATTTCAAAGTTGACATCAGGGTAAAGAATAGAGGGCGCACTGCCTTGTGAATAGCACGTATCGAACCAATTGTAGCCAACTGCGAGTTAGATTAGAATAATGTCTGGTACAACGACTTGCTTAGTCACAAGTTAGAGTTTAAATTTGAATTCCTCAGACTCAAGAGACAGTTACTATGCCAAATGATTCAGGGCAAGCTTTTACGTAAGAGACGGCAAACACCCATATACAATTTTGAATGAATGTTTATGGCACAATGGTACCAGGGTTTGCTCATCTGGAGGTTGCTATACCAAAGCTTGCACCGAACCATTTGACATGGCAACTGTCTCTATCATCTGAGGAATTCATATTTACACAGTGACATGTGACGAAGCAAATCATTGAATCAGGCATTATTCAAATTTAATGGCTTATTCGGGGTATAACTCACATTCAGGTGCTCATTGGTGATGTTTATTAGTTGTTCATTCCCTTCTCCGATGCGGGACATGATGACACTATCCGCACCCTTACAGAACAGCCTGATCTTGCGTCCCTGCCGCACGATAACAGACATGCGCTTCCGGACGTTGTTGAAGTCCAGAATGTGGAGCAGCTCGTACTTATCCTCCTGCTCCTGAACTTCTATCGTGATTGTGGTCGGCGTTCTCGACTGCGGTGAAGGGAGAGGAGATTGTTAATAATCAACTAGATTCACATCTTTGTTAAATAAACAGAGAAAGACACGTACAAAACAAAATCATAGAACATCATTTAATCTTGAGGTACATGCTTTAAGAATGGAAGTAAAGCAAGGAAGAAAATCAAATAAAAAAACCAACTTGCAAAGTTTGTGTTGTTCTATATAGAGGTGAAGCAAGAACCACACCCAAAAGGCGTTTCTATGGTCATAGATCCACAGTCAACACCCATAAGCTAGGTAAACCTGTCCGACATCAATTCAATCTACCTAATCATTCCTATCTACCTAACCACAGAGAGCACGGTTTGTCTGATAAGGAAGAAAGTGTGTATAAGGCGCCTCCAGAGTAGTCAACCCCATTGTCTGAACACCCAAGAAGGAAATGATTAAGAAATTTTTTTTTCTGAAGTCTGTCTCGCTCACTAATCAATTACTTTTTCTCCCTTTTTCCACCTCGTGTCAAAACGTGAGGCCATTCACAATTTTTTTGCAAAAAAACAAAAACAAAAATTTAACAAACTGAAAGTGAATAAATAATCTTAAATACAAAAGGAGAAAAAAATCAAGAACACACAAAAATTATTGCATGTCTGGGTTTGCATGGTTAGTATCCAACAAGAACCCTTACAGGTGATTAAATATAGCTTGAACTTGTTCAAATAAAAGTAAAATTTGACAGTTTGGGCAAGAAACAGATCCCGTTTTAAATATCATAGATAAAAAGTGCTAAATTTTGTTATCAACAATAATGTGAATTTATAAAGACATTTTAAAAGTTTGCATACTAAACACACTCAAGGTGGGAGAAATACGATCAAATTTAACTACTGTTTTCCTGATGACTAAGCAAGACTTTACAATATTCTAGAAAGTATTTTTTTTTCTTTACTCACCAAAACTTTATATAATATCATTTTTTGTTTATTTTTTTATTTACCTTGAAAACAAATCCAAAGTTCCTTGCAGCAGATACCAAAGCTGCCTCGTCTGGAGATTGGGCTTGGTACTCTAACTTGTCTGTAAAGAACAAAGAAGAAAATGAAACCAATATATATTTGTTTTGGTCTTTGTTTTTCGTTTTTTTAAATCTGAGTATCAAAAGGTTAGATGGGATGGAACTAAAAAAGATTTCCTTTGAATCAACATATTTCAATTTTGGCAAAATCAGGAAACAAGATTGTGTGTAATAAATAACATACTTATGATTTCATTTTTTTCAGATTTTGAAAATGTGAAAGAGTAAAAGTACTATGGGGCTGGTGATGGAGGGGGTACTTCTGTACAAGAGAGGAAAAGTGTGTTAGAGTAAAGGGCATTCAGGTTGGCTCAGTGGTTTCTATCCCTGCCTTTCACATCTGTGGACCCCGGTTCGAATCCCGGACTGGATTCTTGCACGTCTTTTTTCAGATTGGGTTTTCAGTCTCTACCTGATTGCGCGGGTTTTCCCTATTTGGGGTTTTCCTCCCACATCTAAAACTGACATTTCTTCAACATCTTCTCTACACAGGTATCTTCAGGCCTACGGGTCACAGTGCTAGTCACTTTTGAGGGTCCCTTGGTCTCATTACCAGAAAGATATAAGTAATAAATAAAAAAATAATTTGGTGGGGTGAAGGTGACTCCCTCTGCTGTGCGTAATGGTCTGATGAGGACTAAAGCCTACCATCTTTCACTTCTGGCATCACAGTATGGCACAGCGCCAATAATCTGAAGAACAGCCAGCAGTGTCTATCTCCTTTCTCTACAGCATCCAGGAGGCTCTGATCGCAGAAGTTGAAGCTGGGCTCGTACATAGGATTCTTGGAGAAGTCCACCATGGGGGTGTCCTTCAAGGTGAAAAATAGTAGTCAATAATACTTCTTAAAAAAACACAAGTCATGATTTAAAATGTGCAACATCCAAACAGCTAATGGTAGATTTATAAGTAAGTTTTGAAGCTTTGCATGGTGTGGGAAGTAAGAATTGAGTA
Organism: Marthasterias glacialis; assembly: GCA_911728455.2. Taxonomy (NCBI): domain Eukaryota; kingdom Metazoa; phylum Echinodermata; class Asteroidea; order Forcipulatida; family Asteriidae; genus Marthasterias; species Marthasterias glacialis. The sequence continues at coordinate 6,929,404 of OU452230.1, forward strand.
GGTCTACGGGTAGCAACCGTGTGAATGAAATCATTTTGGCGAGAGAAGTGTTGGTTCTGTGCAGAAGCGTGGTTGAGATATTATAAGTTATCACACAAGAGTGGAATACGGAAAGAATATAGTGCTTCTGTGTCTCATATCCCAGGAGGCCGCAGGGTGAGTGGCATATGGGACGCAGACGCGCTAAATTTTTCCGGATTCCACGAGCGCGCATGTGATAACGAGTTTTATCTTCCAGCCGACTGGAAGAAATACAATTTTAAGCGTTATTTCCTAGCGAGCAGCATGTTCAACGCGCAAAGTTAAGAACGTTATTTTGCACTGTCCGCATGATACTCACAATACGCAGAGTGTAATACAGACTACTGGGAGTATGATATGGTTTATTATCACACTCCCATTGAGCAATCTGATTGGAGGATTAGCCCATTCTGAGTCTCAAAGTCTCTAACAGTGCAGAAGTTTCGAACAGTGCGCTCTGCTTATCACCAGGAGGAAACAAGCTGAGGCTGCAGATGAGCAGAGCAAAGTGATCGAAATGTTGAGACTATACATATGTCAACACCATTTCTTCTCAAAACCAACACTTCTCACAAAAAGACATTTTATTCACAAGGTTATTTATTCAACCCGTAAACTTACTTCGTAGATTTTTAGTTTGAAAGTTTACTTGTTCTAAAGTTGATATTGATACTAATTATCCTCAGAAATATCTCTGTCTGAAATGCTATCACTTTCAAGACAATTTTCAGGCAATTTGTAATCACCTGGAAGGCTGTGGAATAGTTGATTGCTTTTAACTCACTCTCTTATGAACCCCACGTGTTAACAGGTTTCATATGGCATCACAAACCTACAGTGATTATTGGAGTCAGATTTAGTGGCCTAGTTTGTTCCACTGCCATAATGAATTGATACTGAAATAAAGCAATGATGTAGTCTTCAGATCTGCTACATTGTTTTTGCTGGGGAAAAAAGAGAAAGCTGCCCAGCACGCAAATCTTTGTGCAGTGTTTTTCAGTTTTCAATGGCACTAAACAAGAAGAAAGAGAAAGAAGAAATCAGCTGGTCAGCTGAAAAATTGCACACCTGGATTTGGAATTGTGTTAAGATGGTTTAAACTTACATCCGTCATCTCCAAGACCACTCCATTCTCATCTTTGATCTCTCCAAACTTTCTCCCAGCAATGGTAGCCTTGTTGAAAGTCATCATGTTCTGCAGGAGGAAAGAATCAAGGTTTTACATAAGTACTGAGTCATGCCCGAGTTTTGGTGGCAAACTCATCAGGGAGTGGGTTCGAACCCCCATCATGACACTTGTTGTGTCCTTGAACAAGACTCTTAACTGTACATGTAATTACTTTTCTTCACCCAGGAGTAATGGCTACCTGGACTCTTAACTATAATTACTTCTCTTCGCCCAGGAGTAATGGCTACCTGCGAGGGCAGAGATGGTTTTTGCGATTGATTTAGTTTGATGCGCTACATACTTGGCAGCTCAAAATGCATACTGAGATGGTTTAAGGAATGAAATAAATGGCCCAGTGACTGGGTTCATAATACTCATGCGGCATGAGCATCAAAATTGGCCGACACCGATGCTATATAAATGTCCATTAATATTATTGTACTTAACATTATTGTAAAACGTTTGCAAATACATTGATACTTTCCAAGAATCAAAAAAAGTAATGTATGTGGGCAGACAAAGATGTGTAAACTGTTATTATTTTGTCTTGTCAGACACATGTTGAAACATTTCTATACGCACTGTTAAATTGAAATGGAGTCTTTCAATGATTGAAAGGGTTTGCTCTTCATTTTTCATAATCGTTAATTGAGAAAACTGCAAGCATCTGTTAAAATGATTTGTTGCATGCTCTAATTTCTACTTTTTTTAATATATAAATTTAAGATTAATCACAGAAACCATAAAATGAAATCATTTAAAATGCTCCAGATTGCACAGTACAGCTTTTAAAACCAAACATAAACATCAAATAAAACAGAGTCCGAGGACCACGTTTTAATTCAGTGTGCTTTGGCCAAACTTGCACACTTTGGGTCCAGATTGCCCCCAGTTTTGGAAAAATAATGTAGAGAACCCCAGATGCCTACAAGAACCACAAGAAATTGCCCTACCTGTGTCAGGGTACCCGTCTTGTCGGTGAACACATACTGTATTTGTCCGAGCTCCTCGTTGAGGTTAGTTGATCTGGCCTTAGCCGCAGTGTCTTTGGGTGCATAGTACATTGCTTTATCCCAGTTGATCCACCAACTCTGGAACATGCGAATTAACTCCACTCTGATGGGCAGAAACAAGAGGAAATTTATTAGACGTTAAACCGACTGGGTTCCACTTCTTCTCCTCTTCCTTCTTCTAACTGCACTCTGCTTCTGTATTTTCACTCCTATTCAACCTGACTGTTCCATTACACTAATATACTTGCATGTCTGTGTCTTGTTGTAATTTAGCCTTTGAGAAAGACTCTGTTAGGATCGAAACATCAGGCTATTCGCAATTTTTCCGTTACTGAATCAACTATAAACAGTATGCTGCTAAGGACTTCGAACTTGGCATTCTTTTTGAAAACTTTTTCACTCAGCTCTAATTTGATCTGAATCAATGCATGATTAGAAATGATTAGAAATCATGGATCGATTGATACATGAAATAAGGCAGGAAATGGATACTTACGTAACATAGAGTGAAATTGGTACCAATGTGTTCAGCACAATGACGTAGGAGAAAAACACCAGAGTTGCATTGGTGGCTGAATTGTTGTAAGCCCATGGTAGGTACACCTGACAAAAATACAGTGAAAAACATTCTTCTTCAGTTTCACTCTAAAATTTATACTTAAGCTGCTGAAATGCGAAGTAAGATTTAAAGAGGGTTATTTTTTTTTTTTATAGGAATTTATACAGCCATAAGGTAGCAAATCAAATTTATTATTTAACTGTACTATTTGCCAGGAAGTTGACCAATCAGTCAAAACCATTCAACTGCACAGGTTGTGTATGGTGGAACAACTGTGCACAGAAGTTTCTACAGTGTAGGTGCATTCACCACATGATATCCTTATTTAGGCTGTTAGTGCACGTATCATTCAAAACAATATCCTTTTGGTAAGTCATCACGTCACTCGTCACTACTTCCAGCTCCAACGCTGGCATACATTTGCGTGCAGTTATACCAGAAATCACCCATTTCATCTTTCCAAAGCATTTCTCATGCTAGAAACTTTCAATTCTGAGAAGATTATAATCTCTGTGTAACTAGTTTTTATGCAACGTCCATGGAATTATGGTAATCTGTGGAGCTAGTTAGTGCGAAGTGGGCATGGCTTACAGTGGAATTGCGTCACACTTACCAGCAGGATTACACTTTGCTATTCAAAAAAACCAATGATGTAATATACATTTACCTCTAACTGAAGTACAATATGTATGTGATTTTTCACAAAGCTTGAGAAGGTGGTAACCAAGTCTTCATAAGAAATCTTGAGAAACTTCAAGATAATACGTCTCTATTACCTGGAATGTGTTGCCGTAGCTAGCCTCCCACACTGAGCAGGCTATGGAGCAGATGAGACACATCACAAACAGAACGCAAAAAATCTGCAAAACAAGAGAGCATTGTTGACAGAAAAGAGTTTGTAATAACGTCTGAAAAATGCATCAAAATTCTGAGATAAATCAGTTCGTTGAAGTCTCCGATAATAACAATAAAAATAGCTCAAATAAAATCTACAAAATGTAGAATACAAAAAAAAAAGAGCGACCCACCAGCAAATTTAACATCAAATACCTGCGGTTTTATTATTGAGCAATTTTGCTAACTAAAATAAAAGTGAGTTTAGAAATGTTTACTGCATACACGTCTGGTGCAAAACAGTCAACATTAGATTTCTGGCCAAAATGGATTTTCAGTGATTTCCATACCATTTGGTTACACCTCCGTAGTGGGCAAAATTCCACCCCCCCCAAAGAAAACAACCCGCCATCCCAACCCCTGACCCCCCCCCCCCCAAAAAAAAAAAACAACAACAACAAACAAGTAAACAAACAAACAAACAAACAAACAAACCTCCTCCTAACAAACCCCAATGAAAAAGATATAAAAATAGCGAAACAAAATGCGATTCTTACCACTAGAACCAATTTGTTGACCATCCTGTCTATACTGGTTCGTTTGAGTTTGGACTGTCCACTGTTCTGCATCAGCTTGGTGTCACGGCCGGCAAAGATGACGATGCCATAACACCACTTGGTGTTACGCAGTCTACAGCCCCTCAACAGGATCTGGTCATTGTTTAAAGCAAAGTCTTCCCCTTCCCACGTCATGGTCCCTTCAAACCTGTCCAGCTTGTTGTTTGGGGGCTCACAGCGGATTTCCGCTGGAAACGGACAGGACAAATAAATTAGTTTTGAAAATGCATACAATTGACCTTTCTTTTGCAATGTCACAGCTGCGAGTTTTGCCAACCGTGGTTGGCAAAAATACGGGCAGCCTTCACTGCAAAAAATACAACAGATTTATTCTTTGACCAATAATGCTTTCAAGTTAATACCAATATTAATGATAAGTGAAATTTTCTATCCAAAACAAACAGTAATCTTATACTTCATAAAGAAAGTTTAAATTTTTTTTAAAAAAAAGAGCACATTTTTGTCAAGCCACTTCATACATTTTGTGCTACTCAAGGCCATCCAGACCAAATGGTGGTCAATGTTAGTAAATAAAAGAAAGATCTATAAGGATGATTCATATTACAGAGCGCCCTCTACAGTTTACCCAGGAGAGGTCATGAGGGAAAAGGTCTACAAGTTTTGGTCCTCACATAGCATCTGCCGCATAACCCCGATTATTTAAGCTTGTTTGTGGTTTGCAAAGCATGGTGTCGTATTTTTCTGAGTATCTGGCATAAGATGGTTTTTTTTTTGTAAGGCTGATGGGGTTCACATTCATGTATGCCATTTAAAGGTCCTTAACTGACTGTGCACCCCTGTTTTGAAAAAGTCGACCCTTTTGGGGAAAATTGCCTCACTGGGGGTAACTGTAGAGTGCACAATGTACTGCTAATTGCCCATTTTGCGGAGGTTTACATGCAAGATCAAAAGTCAAAATGTACAAATCAAACACAAATCTTACATTTTAGAGAAAACAACCATACAAAGTACTACCAGCCCATAGTTAAATTGATATTAATTGCATCAAAATAACATGAAAATAAACAGCTCAGGACTCACCTTTAAAATTTTTGAATTTCTCAAGATCTTCTCCCAACATTGCCGTCTCAGGTAAGGCCTGCCGTACTTTAAGATTTGTTTCACTAAAAGATCGGGGGGAAAAAAAATGAGTTTAAAATTTGAATAGATGCTTGTAAAAGCTTCATAGAGATACTCAGAGAGTGTTTACAAAGTTTTCCATAAGGTGTTATGTTTAATTCATGTACTACGAAGAAAATGTGCATACCTTGGTAGACACCCAGAGGGAACGTAGTTATGAGAGATGCTTCTGTTTATTAATTTTGCATTTGCAAAAATACTTACAGGATGTGTGATGTACTGCCTTGTCCATATGCCATGTAAAAGTTTGTAATATTAAACAATGAATCAGCTGAAAATATACCTGTTACTTTCCCACTTTCTATATCTTGTTTTATTTATTTCATTTAAAATAATGCTTTTCTGGGAACACCCACAAAAACATGCCTTGCTCATGAAGTGACGTCACAGATGGAACAAGGAGCGTAACCGAAACACCTGAATTTTATTGCTAGCATAATTTAATTGCTACCATACAGGTACGTAGTGTTGTGGTAGCACAAGCATTTCTGAAAATTTCATGTTCCACCGGTGACGTCAAATGTAGTACATCATGTGCCAGGCTTGATTTTTGGGGCGTTCTTAGAGAGCATTATTATAAAGGCACTATACAGGATTGGTAAGGATAAAAAACAATGTTTAGTTTCAGTCTGAAAGCTTACTGTTTATGAAGTGAACACTAAAACCATTTTTTCTGTGAATCAGTTCACTCTGAAATGCTGTCACATTCGAGAAAACTGTATCTAAAAACCTAAAAAAACGCAACACCTGATTTCAGTTGTAACAATCAAAATCAAGGACAATGTGTTTACACGCTGAAAAGTGTGCACTGTTTTTCACTATTTTCTCCTGTCTCCGACGGATTGAGCCCAAATTTTACAGGTTTGTCTTTTCATATATTGAATCAGACAAAGTAAGTTACACTGCACTATCGGCTTTACCAATCCTGTAAAGTACCTTTGAATAAAATAAATTGGATAAAAATTACAAAAAGGGGTCGCAACAGGTGTAATTTCAGCTGATTTATTGTTCATTAATTACACGGTGTATGGACAAGGTAGTATGGTACACATCCTTTGATGGCCTCAGGTTTTGACTAGGTTTCAAATTTCATAGAGCTGCTTAAGCAGAAAATGTTGCTCAAACATTTTCTGCTTTGCAAATATAAGCAGGATACCAGTCACAGATTGTACATGTGACGTGCTATTTTTGGCTGGTAACCTTATTCTGTTAAGCAAAATTTTGTTGTGCTTAGCTACTTGTTGTGCTTAAGCAGATGAAATTGGGTCCTGGGTCGAGGCGTGAGGCCATTTGCCATTTTTAAGCATTCACTGACCATTTTTGCATCAACACCATCAGGTAATTTGGGTTGGTATTTCAGGTAAGCAGTTTGCAATTACCAATTTTTTTGTTCTTATTATTCCAATTATCAGGAAAATTCTGAAGTAGTTTTAACCCGAAATGGATGACTTATTTCATTATGGAAATGAGTCCTTTTTTCATCGTGTGCCTGGAAGAAGGATGTAATGAAAGTGTGACCGGCAAAAGGTCGTAAGCAATTCTGTCCAAAACTGTTTTTTGAGAAAACTGAGTGTAAAAGTCTGGTCGTTTTTCTGCTATTTGTAAGTCATTCGGGAAAAGTTAAATTCGGGAAAATATATGTCTGGGGAGTAATTCTAGCAACAAATAAACAACAGTCATGCCCTACTTTATTCAAAAGAGCTATGTTTGTGACCTTCTGCTGGGGCACAAAAAATGTAATTTGTGTGCCTGGAAAAAGATTGTAAGGCTGTACGACATTCTTCCGAGCACACAACGATTTGAAACTTGGACTTCTGAAGACAGAGGTGTTTTTTTTTACCAACTCTCTGATACACCATCAGCTCTTTTCTAATCCACCACAACCCTATCTGACGAAGGATAAACCTTGTAATCTCACATCAAACCAATCTATGCATAAAGTTGAATGTATCATCATAATGCTGACTTTGCAAGCACAGATCTGTGAGGTACTCCCAGAGGCTTACTTCACAGCAATGCTACAGCACAAATATTTGCTAAGCACGCAAAAACTTTGCTCAGCAGGTGCAGGCTACCAGCCAAAATATTGCGTAATGTATACTACTGTATATCTCTGTAGTATGGGTAAAACACAACTAATATTTTTTATCCCTGATGCAAATGCCTGTGGGTTTTTTTTTTTCACAGGACTCGGGAAAGTACTGGGTATAAAGTGCTTAGCTCACATTGATTTGGGTAAAACACAAATACTATTCTATACCCTTGAGCAAGTTTAACATCTGTTAAAATCGTTGCAGTACCTGATGCTAAAATAAAGGATTCTAACAGCCTCCAGCTACCGTGGTGGTCTTGTTGGTAAGACATCTGCTCTAGAATGGCAAAGGTCATGGGTTCGAATCCCACACGAGTAATATGCCTGTGGTTTATTCAAAGCACTCAGAGAAAGTTCTCAGTACACAGTGCTTAACTCACATGGGTGTATGGGTAAAACACAATATTCTTTATCCCTGATGCAAATTTAACATCAATGTATATTTCTGCTTACCATATTCATTTACTTAGCAGTATTCTATGAAACTGGCCCCTGGTGCACCTACCACACATGTGTCAATCAATCAATCAATCAATCAATCAATCAATCAATCAATCAATCAATAGACATAGGCATTTGCCCGCGGTCTCCTCCTCAAATTATACACCGCTGGAATCACTGGTGCCGCACATGTGTGTAATATGCTAATGTTACTCTCTTAAATAGGGTTAGATTGAAAATCACTCCGATTAGATTGAAACTCACTCTTTTCAATTGAAGCCAGGGACAAATCTTGTGCAGTTTGTCCCCAGTTTCAATCCAACAGAGTAAATTTCAATCGAAAATTTTAAGAGAGTAAGGGTAATGACCATTCATCAAATCAGGTGCAGCTGAACATAAGCAGGAATAAAAATCTAATTTATTCCGCCGGCTCAATGGCAATTCACAATGGGAAACCTGACCACACCACACAGGAAATTGATGAAACATTACCTCCTTTTCCAACGAACCAAATTACAAGGATGGGATGATTATAAAGGACTCAGCATGTACAAAATGTCTAGAATCTATCTGATGCCTGAAATTACACTTAGTTTGACATCATTACCTCTCAGTGCAGTGCTCCATCAATAATGCAAGGGAATTGGGGGAAAACGTCTGCAATTTGCAAAGGACCAAATTGCTATTTTAAGATTATCCAAACCCGTACCTAACCTCACCTACGTATAGTGAGGATGCTATTTTAAAGTCAAATTACAGGTTAACATTATACATTTAAAGTACAATCTGTTGTAAAAGTTATTTTTGTGTGTGTGTAATTTTTAGAGCCACAGAAAATGTCTATTGTGTACATGTACATAAATAGCGATAAACCAAATTCAATTCAATTCAGAACTCAACTTAGCAACATGATTTCAATTGTCAGTTGTTGTTGTTGTAGTTTGTTTTGGGGTTGTTGTTGTTGTTTTTGTTTTGTTTTTTCTTGGGGGTGGTTCTAAAAAAAGAGGCTATCATTCACTTGAGAGTTACATTGTATCCATGTATGATGGTTCTCCCCATGCACAAGCTAGCGTATTGGGCCGCGACGTGCGAATTACGGGCCGCTACTTCGGTTTCAAAATTTGGGTCCAGAATGCCGACCCCCCCCCCCTCCCCCGTTTTGAAAAAACCTGGGGAGAACCCTGTTTAGCAATAATACATGTCATTTCAAGGTTTTATTCATGCTACAAAATGGTTTCCTGCAATCAATGTCACATAATAATTCCTGGTAAAAAAAAATACAGAAGAATATGTCTTCCCTTGAAGCACGTTGAGACATTATTGTGAAATGCGCTTATATAAGAACTTAAGTTATTATTACATTATTGTTATCATTTAGCGTACAGCACACAAGCACGCCAAATTTTGTGAATGCATTCATACACTATAAGAGGATCGTTAAGATAAAGAGCAAAAATTGCTTTGCTCATTTTAGCCAAAATTGCAAAATAGATTCAAAGTACATGTAGATGGTGTATTTGCCGTGTTCACAGAAGATTTGAACGAAAAGCTGCCATATATATAACCCATGTCTTTAGCTAATATGCAAGATGCATCGGTGAAAATTACCAATAGTCCTCTAGTTAACAAGTACCTTTTCATTCCAGAGAGAAATTATGAAGAACTAGATGCATGCTTTTTCATTCTACTCTCCCAAAAATAGACACTATTTAAAAAAAAAAAAAAAAAAAAAAAAAAAAAAAAAAAAAAAAAAAACCAAGGTTGCCCCTAGAAGCAGATAAAATTAGTCTGGCTACCTCAACGAGTAAGCAGGAAAGTCATTGCGCCACACGCATGCATATTAATTGTATGCAGAGACTCTACTGTTTGGGAATACGCCCAACTCACTAACAAGATTGCGTGTGTAAAACCTTTGTATTCAGGGAATAAGACTCAAGATGGAAGACTTATAAATAAGGATCACATTCCAATGTTGAGGTATTACCTGCCTGTGGTCTATTTTAACCTTTCACTTCCACCCCCCCCCCCCCTAAAAAAAGTAAGGCTATGGTTGCGGCTGGGGCTATGGCTGCGGCTGTTGCTATGGCTACGGTTGTGGCTGTTGCTAAGGGTGCTGCTATGGGAACCCAATGCTTCAACGCATGTTCAAGTGACAATCATGTGGCAGCTGCTAATTCGGACATGGTCTAATACATGTTAAAGGTCAGACAGGGCACAATTTCATAAAAGCATGTTAAAGCCCCAGCTCAACATTGGTAAACTGATTGTAAATGCTTCCATTCTTTGCACAAATCAAGATGTTTGTAATAAAACCAAACTGTAAAAATTTCAACTCATTTCGTGGTTTCATTTGTGAAAAAAACAGTCAAACTGCATGCAGCATTTTTGTACGCATCATTCCTACATGTACAGGGAAGGTTCTCATCTCACAGAGACAAAAACTTATTTTGGATCTTATTTCATTTAATACTTAAAAACGATAACACTTCAGGCAGCAAAAATTCAAGGAAAGTTTTCTACCATCATTATCTTTATACCACGTAAGGTATATGTAAATCTGTGAACACTTAAGTTTTTCTTCTTACCAATGTTGAGCTGGGGCTTTAAGCGCAAAAACTTACTAAGCACAGAAAAGTCTTGCTTCGCCAAAAACAGCGTACCGGCCAAAATACCATACAGTTTCCATTGCTGAGACTGGCACCCTACTAATTTCTTTGCTTAGCAAAGATCTCTGTTAAGTAGAAAGCTTTGTGTTAATTGGGCCCGGAACAACTTCTCAGATACTGTTTTTGGTACTGAACCATGTTAACTACCAAAGATTATAGAGTGCCGAAGGCACAAGATGGGGAACTCTGGCTGAAATGTGAAATCCCACTGGACACCATTTCAGCAAATAACTCTAATGATACAACATTAGATCAGTGCAGACAATGACGATTGCTAGCAATGGGAAACAAAGCATTCACTTGCTGAAATGGCGCCCATGCGTATTTCATGTTCCAACAATAGATAAAACTCCAGTTCCCCCCCCCCCCCATCTTGCGCCTTCGGCGCTCTATAATCTTTGGTAACTACCTTTCTGTAAAGAAAACTGCACCAAATATTTTGTGTTATTACTAATATCGTTCAATCGATTAAACAGATGTGTGGGAAATACAACCCATAAACACTGTGAATGCAGTGGCTAAGATTCCTGACTGATAACCAGCTGGGTTTTCCATACAGAATGATCAGAGCTATCACTACAGTAGCAGAGCATGTAATCACCTAGTAATTCTATCCACTTCTGGTAAGAGAACCTTCAGAATGTAATCAACTTAGAAACAAATTACGTCCGGGTGTAACTTGCATGTAAAAATCTCTCCACGTCTGGCTTGTCAAGCATGTTCCCTTTATTATATTCTTGTCCATCTTGTACATACGTTCAGGCCTTTGTCTTTGAAGGGGATGGCAATTTTCAACTGGTATAAAAAGGATTCTTCTCACATGAAAATGCACAACTACATAACAATTATTTTTAAAGGGCACCATGGTTATTCACCACATACGGTAATTCCTCCACAGTAATTGCTGTTGGTTGCTGTGGTTAATTTGAGAATAGTGTTTTGAAGGTTAAGTTTTAGATCTACATCTTGTATTTGTCTATTCAGGGGTCGTGTTCATGTGAAATGAGTCTTCGATATGTGTTTGGTATAAGCGAACACCATGTGATAATATCTACTTTGCTGTGTAGAATTGTTCCTATAAGAACTTGTACTGCTATTTATCTACTGCCGCGGAGTAGATTGAGAATCACATGGTGCTATCGCAAACCGAGTATATATCAATACTCCACCATGCAAAGCGACAAATCACATATACTACTTGAATAATACTGGGTTCTTGCATAGTGCACATATCTGAGTAGCTAGATCAATATGCTTTACAACATTATTATCCCTGCTCATCAGGCATACTTTAATCATTCCTTCCTCCTTGCTTTAACCACTCCACACACTTTCTCAACTCCATGGGGGAGCATACAACCTCAAGCTACTTAAATTAGCGCTCAGGCATTCAGGGGTTGATCCAACACAACGCTGTCTCAGCCCTCTCAGGTTCCCATTTATACATCTGGGTTAAGAGAAGCAATTATGGCAAGTGCTTAGCTCAAGGACATGTGTCACATCCGGGAGTTGAACCCACACTCTGATGATTCAGTTTTCAGAACCTGAGTCCAATGCACTTGAGCACTGGGCCACGTATGTATGAGTCTTATTGAATTGTTTGCTTCTTTTATTCAAAGCTAGCTCTATTGAGGGTAAACCGTTAAAGACGCCCGCTCGTCAACGCGCGACAAACAAATTTGTGCCACGAAAGATCACCTTTGACCCTTGTACGTAAACTATGTATGGGTACATGATCATTTTGTGCCACAAAAATAGTCGTCAGGTAATGGTGAGGAGTGGGCGTCTTTAAGTGCACTGAAGGAAAAAAGTGTTGATCTTTGACAAGACCTACCCATCAAGCTCTGCCGTCTCGATGTAAGCCAAACTGTGAGGTTCACTCGAGGACAAGACTAAGATGTCGGCAGCAATGAATTCATTGTTCTCCTTCCGGATGATGTCACCCACCTGGACGTCTTGCCATCGTGTGGAATTCAGGCTGGAGGGAAAGACCAGCAGAATTGTTTGTAAATAGTGGGAGGCCTTAGGAAACAAGGTGGCACACATGTTATTTTCCACTCATTACGTAAAGTTGATCGTGCATCAGTTACATGAACAATGGGATTTGTACCGGGCAAGTCTGCTGCCACCTAGCATCCTGTAAACGTCTGCTATAAATTTATCTTGTGTATGAGTAGAAATCTAAATTAATATTGAGCAAGAAAAACTCTCACTGAACATTAATGGCAGCTGTGTCCGAACATCCACAGAAAAGGTTTTCTGTTCAAGCTGTATCAGATAAAAAGCAACAATTACGTGTTGTTTGTGATTGATTTACTGATTTTCTTTGCTCTGCAACAATACAACAAATTTACATAAATCAATGACAATGCCCTCAACCAATCAACAAGTTAACTGAGACATTTGAGTTTTTTATTTATTGATTTATTAATATTTGTTTTGTCTTTTTCTTTCTTCTTTATAATTATCATCATTTATTTATTTTTAATTTTATTTATTTTATTTATTTATTTATTTATTATTTATTTTTATTTTTTTTTGGGGGGGGTGTTTTTCAGGAGGCTTACCAAACACCGAGGACTGTCAACTTCATAAGCAATTCCAAAACAAACTGATTACACATACTCTTACAAAAACATTCTTATAGGCAGGGTATACCTTTGGTATTTTGAACTGTACGTTTGTTTCAATCCTATATAATTGTAGATATATAAATGTACCATAAAACTAACCTCTGAAAATTTTGTTTCAAAAGATGTCAGCGTTCTTGAGATATTGGCGAAAATCTGGAGCAGTTATTTACACTCAGAAGGATAAAAAAATGCCGAAACTGCTTGTTTTTCATTACGTGAAAAAGGCTTCATGCCTGAAGCCTTTCTCAGATTCAAATATTTTAGCGAGAATCTACCTCTTTCTCAAAAACTACGTTACTTCAAAGGGAGTCGTTTCTCACAATGTTTTATACTATCAACAGCTCTCCATTGCTCCTTACCAAATAAGGTTTTATGGTCATTTACCAAAAGTATCCCCTGCCTTTAAGTTAGTCTCTCCAAATGTGTTAAAACTTAATTCTATAATTGACGGTGCAGATACATGTACATGTACAAATGTACATGTAAGGATAAACTGCAGATATAAGATCCTGCTTTTTATTTAATTTTAATTTCCCCTAGAGTAGGTCTACTTCCTTAACCGCTTCCTTCCTAAAGGCAAGGCCATAAAACTGGAGGAAAATCCAACAAATATATGTAATTTAAGTTAACGGTTAAAACCACAACCCATGCAACGATATAATCTTAAAGAAATTAAAATCGCTTTTCTTTATAATATGAACAATATTACCATAGAGTAAACACATTGTATGCTGTGCTTAACACATGTAGAATGACATGTTAATTTTTAACTTTGACTACCACAAATTATTTCATTCTGAACTCCCTCTTGATAGATCGTTCACTACACCTTCCTTTTGTTTACAAAGACTGCCATTCTAGCCTTGAGTATGACAAAATAATCAAATGTGTTGACATTTAAAACCCATTATTTAGAATGAAGAATATATTTTTTGTTCTGGGTTGCACAATTGATTCATCAGTGACATTGATAATTCGACAGCATTATTGTATTAACGATGTATTACTGTAGTGAAGGCTGCCCCATACCCTTGGCAACCACGTTTGGCAAAACCCACTGCCGTGAGACAGCAAAATAAAGGTCTATCTTTCACGAGTGGCTGCCTCACTGAGACAACACGCGAGTCTGCCAATAGACCCCCCTTGCATAACGCGCAATGCTGCTGGTACGCTGAGGTCATGAGCACGTTTTTTTTTTAGTCCAATGATCTGCCTCCTTTTGCTTCAGTGAGGGCGCTGTTTGAGACAGGACATCATATGCAAGGGGTCTATAGTGAATGCAGTTTATCTTTAACTCTGTACATTACTAGCTGTGAGCCACAATTCAGGAAGATGGTTTTAAATTTGTTTTTCTTAATTTTTTAAAAATATTATATCATGACGATAAACATTTTCAAATTTGATTTTGTTCTTTTGGTATTGAAAAATCAACCAACTAAGTTATAAATGGCAGTACGGTAAAAACAAGAGTACTGATAGTGGGGGGAGAGGGGGGGGGGGTAATGTATGCTGAAAAGCTGCAAACTTTATAATCTTGCATCCTGTCGCGCGGTAACATTTCCAGCCTGATTGAAGGTGTCACTTGTGACTCGACAGGGGGGAAGTACTTCAATTTACACCGGGCCACTCTGGGGATAAGGAGGGGAGCCAATTGAGGAAGTTGCTTGTCACAACTTGAATCTAGACTGAGGCAGATTGTGATCAGCGAGGAAAATGATCCCGTCCACCAATACCCCCCCCCCCCCCCCCCCCCCCGGTAAACAATTAGCTCTGGGCTTGGGCAATTTCCCAGAAGCCGGCTAAAAAATAACGATTATTTCAATTCAATTCAAGGCACACTGTCAAGCTATTTCCACACACATCACAAAATAGAAGGTAGGATACAAAACATAAATGTGACAAAACGCTTGGAAGCAAGGGAAGGCCCAGATAAGTTACAGCCTGTACTAGCTTGCTTTAAAGGTTACACACAATAAACAAGATAGAAAAACATAATAAACAACTAAATTGTCAGATGCAACAAAAACAAAGCTAAACTAAATTATTTCAAGATATAATCCTAAAATTTTTACCAACCAGAAAAGACACACGTTTATAGGAAAGCATCTTTCCGTTGACAATCAACCACAAATTGTGAACTTACTTATTTTCCACCAGGATATCAGTCTGTCTGTTGTTAACCAAGCTGTCACTGCGGTGGCGTTGCTTTTAGTTTAAAAAAGGAAGAGATGAAATGCTTTCATGAATATCCTTGCCAAATCATAAACTCTCTCAGATATACACAGATCTATGAAATGTTTTCATATACAAATTTCAGCATTTTTTATTGCAGATACATGTAAAATACATGTAGTTTCAATCAGTTAAGCACTGAATCATTTTTTACTTCAACTTTTAATAAACTCTTTTAGTTTCAATCACTTGAATCAAAATGATGGCTTAACCTCTTTTATGATTATTAATTGTTAAGCGTCTCCTTTTGCTATAAATAGTTCCAGACAGACGCCATCTTTACAAAGTTGGGTTGGCAACTTGGGTTTTAGATTTGGGCTGTGTCAAGCACTCTAATGCCTGTAAGGATGGCCGAATTTACACCGTGTGGCGTCAACTATAGTTTTTATCTGTTTTACCAGTGTCACCAATTTAGTATTTTGATTTCATTTATTTTGGGCAGTTTGATTCTAAAATCATGCGCAGATTACTCACATAATCGTCGACTCCATCTTTGATGAGCGTCACGGCCAAGACAAACACTAGAGGTAAGCCAGTAGTTACAGGGTTCAAAGAGGAGATGGCTGGAATCAGCTAAAATAGAAATGACGGAAAAAAACACAGTACGGACTATTAATTTTGAGCGGTATCGAAATACTCCAGTTTCACTTTTGGTGTGTGTGGGTTAGTTTTTATTTGTTTTTATACATACCGCTGACAATGGGCAATGAGGCGTGTCAAGTCAATGCAATCAGCCGTAATGGAAAATATTTGTTAAAATGTCCCCCAAAATACATACCTGCAAGATGAAGAGCACTAAGAAGTAAAAGTTGGCAATCCGGAGAAACTGCTCAAACAGATTGACAGGCACAAAGGTGAGGACGTTATACTTGGACGTCTTGATATAATTGTTCTGCCAACAACAACAAAAGAGAAGTAAAACAAATAAACACCTCATAAATTAAATGAAATTATGCTATGCTTAACAAGTTATTTAAAGCATGGTGCACATCATTGTTTATGAAAAAAAAATATTGAGTTCCTATCAATCCTGTCAATAATTTAAAAATAATCAAAAAATCAAACAGGTTTTCCTTTAATTACAGACTGTGAAAATGATCACAAAATCAATATTGTACAATATGCCATTACCTACAAATGAATCTATGGGTTAAATAAATGGCAGTTTTAATTAAAGGGGCTGTGTCGTCGTCTTGATTATAGCAGTAAATGAAATAACCCAGTTCCCACGCGCGTATGCGCGCCGGCGGTCACATCACACTTTGACAAAGACGGCACCCTTCTTAATTTGACGGCAAGCGCGCACGTGCGCAGTATCTGGGTGAGAGTTCATCTTTCCATGCACAGCCACAGGCCTGCTATAATCATGCTGACACAGCCCCTTTAACTACAATGTATATTTTTGAATGAAAGTCCAGCAAATGCCTTTTAACTCTGGTTGCTAGTATGTTTTTAATTTCATGAGTAAGCAAGATTTATATATGCTAAGCAGGTTTTTATGCTGACCAACTTTGATGAAGTTGGGAACTGTTTGTAGCATGAGTAAGATATATTAAGTGTGCTAAGCACGTTTTTATGCCGACCTACTAGATGAAATTGGGCAAAGGGCATTGTAACCATTGGAAATGTGCACTGTTTAAATTGTATGTATTATAACACCTCTTCCTTTGACTCTATCTGTTGATTGGCCGAACGTGCGTCACGTGGTGTTGTGTATTTTTACTATAACACTGCACACCGACCAAAAGAACTATTAAATGGTACTATCCAACGACAACCTCGAACCCGGTGAAACGATCAAATAATACATGCATTTGAAATACGATATGAGAACGAAGGCAGTGTGGTACCCCTCTTTCTTTTTGTCAAGATTTCCTATCAGATTTTATAGAGTTGTTTGAAGACTGATATACGCAAAGTTGTTTAACGAATATTACCACAAAGTGGATGAAATTGAGGTGTTATAAAACAAATATTGACTGCTTTATATCGTGGCGTAGTAAAACTAGTCACTCTCGGTGATCCCCGGAGCCGCCTATCTTCCCTCGGCTCCGCCTCGGGAAGATAGGCTGCTCCGGGGATCACCTCGAGTGACTAGTTTTACTACGCCACTCAAAGCAGTCAATATTTGTATACTATTAAATGGCATGCATGCAGTGAGGGCAAGTTTGCCAATGGTGACACATTGCAAACACAACATATGACTAAAAAGGGCAACACAAAAACAAAGTTACACAGTTCTACTAGTATGAGAAGTGCAGGTCAAGTATGACGAATTTCTCAACGAGGTCAAGTTGTGTATACAATGACTATTTCTGTATACATCAGACTCAAGACATGCAAGGGTTTCATCAACTGGAAATTAAATTCCTAATTACTATTATTGTTTAAGTTATTCTTGTGTCCGATATTTGCTGTGAATGGAAACTTTGCATGCAAGTCAAAATTTTTGAACTACATGTATGTGTACAGTATTTAAAATTAATTGACAGATAAAATTTGATCTCACAAACTGTACAAATTTTAAATAGAGTCACCAAGATGCCCAGACTATCATCATGGTGTTTAATATCATTGTGTTATCATTGGCATGACAGGCCTCCATTCCCATAGTGTTTGTTTTGACAACCCTTCGATTTGACCCAATCTTAAGGCAAAATGAGCGTGAAGTGGTAGCCTGGGCACACTTCTAAAATCCTCATAAACCTGACTTGGCATGGTGGTGGCGCAAATTCATGTTCTGTAGAATATTATGTTTAGTAGGCCACACAAGGTCTTTTATCGTAGAAAATACCTCACCCAACCCAATGAGAACAAATTTCAAAATCAGAATTTTGAGAAGATTTCCAAATCAGAATTTTGAACCCTGGGTCAAATTTCCATGGAATGTACTACAGTAAAAAAAAAAAAATGCTTAAGAAACACACTGGCTAAAAAAAACTAGCACAGGGAACCAGCAACAAAAATCTACATCATGTACAATGTATAGTCACTTAGGCTGGTAACCTGTTTCTACTAACGACAATTTGTCTGTACTCTGCCAATATCTGTGTGCTCAGCAGTCCTTTGAAATGGGTCAGGTGCGTAATGGAAAACCACCAGTGACCACTGTTACATATTAGCACAGATTCTAACACACAATATGAGTAATTGATGAGGACTCTAACTACATGTACATTACTTTATGAATCACATCTTTCCAGAGCCTGCAACGCGCATTAATCAGTGTGTGAGGACTGCTTCAAGTCTAGACCTACAGTCACCTGTGGCTAAAACAAATTGACTCATCTGCAGTTCATTTTTATACATGTAAGTGTGCAGCACACAATGCTGTGTAGAATAGTCTCAAATGTCCCCAAAAACTCCACAATACTGTACATATAAAATCTACTTTCAGAAAGCCTCTAAAAACATTGTTGGTGATAGAAATTAAACCTGTAACACTCATCTTCAAGATTTCATCAACTTTACTGCTGATTACATTTTTTTTATTGTGCATTGTCAACATAAAAAAGGCATTCCGAGATAAATTTATGTACACGTAGTAGGCCTACAGTATGTAACACATGAGTTAACATGAATACATACACCACAATGGACATTCAGCTCTATATAGATATTGGTACAATGCAAGTCGATTGGGTGATAGGGAATAGTGGAGAGCCATTTTCCAGCCGACGTTCCTGACATGAGCAAGTAAACAAGTTGATTGGTGTGAACACGCTCTGAATATTACCAAAAGCAACAGTGGTAGCCCTACCCTGGGCCCAACTTCATAAAGCTGTTACGTACAAAACACTGCTTAGCACAGAAAGATCCTGCTAAGCAGAAACAGGTTACCAAGCCAGAATACCAATGGATATTGTTTGTGACTGGTTCCCTGCTTAGCCGAAAAAATTTGATAAGCACCATTTTCTGCTTTAAAAAACGCTTTCAGGAAGTTGTTCCCTGTTCGCAAGTGTGACGAAATTCCACTGGAAGCGTAAACAGGCTTAGGTCGTTTACCAGCCAAGGTTACACTTGATGGAGATTAATGCATTTATCCTTGCCTTCTCATACTTACCGCATATCGGAACTGGGAGTTGAACTCTCGATTATTGGCCTTCAAATGGCGTTCCGTTTCTGTGAAAGAAAAGTTTGTCACAACAAATTTTGTATTATTCACTGCTCTTCGGTTTGGAAAGACAAAACATTACAAGCAAACACTTCTCTGAAATAGGGTTTAAAGTCACAAATCATCTGATGAAATGCTCCATTCCCATGTCTCAACATGAACCATCCTATCCATAGAGTTATATATTATATACAAGAACCAGAGGGCATACAAAACCATGCGACACGGCCTGACAAGGAGCATTTTGACCATTGAGAAAATGGCGCGGACCATTTATTTACACTGGTCACTCCTCAGTTTACACAGCAAACATTTTCTCTAAGTGGACATTCGTATGCAATTGATCCATAGGGATTTTCGCCCATGGTGGGTCAGCGGAGTTTCGTGTGTGACATCGCGAGTGCTCCCTCTAGTTCTTATATATAACTCTATGATCTTTATCTTCGCCACCATTGATCCCTGCACCCTCTCCGTTTACAATACAGTACCACTGAAGTTCAAAAAAATGTACACGAATGTATGTCTACATGTATATGAACAAGCTGTGATGTGAAGAAAATGATAATTTTTGTACCTCTGCCTCTGGTATGAAGTATGAACTATAAAATGAAATTGAAAATGTCTGGCGGGGCTGTAAATTGTATTGTATGTGACCAGTGATGAGCAATTATGTAGACCATTACTACACTACAGGTTGTGGGCTGATGCACTCAGCATTCTGCATACAAAAGACTAGCCTTGAAGGCTTCTCACTTTCGTTTATACAACAGCACAGAGAAAAAGTCCTACATCAGGCTATCAAATGACCTGTGGGACACACAATTCTTGAAGTATCTTTCATGTGCCCGGCAAAAGGGCGTAAGGGAAAGTTCCCGGTAAAAAGGACGCATGCAATTTATGTTAAAATTTGTGTTTCAAGAATTATGAGCGGGAAAGTTTGGTAAATTTCAAATTCTACATGGGGAATGGGGAAACATGTTTTCAGGGTAATTCTAGCAAAAAAACTAACAGAAATGACATATTTTTCATGTCAGGAGCCCTTTTGTTGCCTTACGTCCTTTTATTACTGGGACGAACTACTTTATGTTCCCGGCAAAAGGGCGTTAAGGCCTTACGCCCTTTTGCCGGGCACACGACGTACAATGTACGTGTAAGGTACCTTAATTTCAGCAAAGTAGACCCACAAAACATTTCATACCGTAAGCTCAGCTATGAGCTTTTGTTTAAAGTGAACACACCTGTTTAAGACATGCAGACTCACAATCTCCATTTCGTTGACACATAGATTTGTCATTTTTTATGCACACAAGCACCAATGTCAAAATGGACAAGCTCAGGTGGTTACGACCTGAGGCAGGAACATTGTGGTAAACCACTGGGGCCAATTTCACAGCACTGCTTATCGGTGACCAAAATTTCGTGCAAATAGCAGAAAAATATTTGCTTTTAAAAGCATTTTAAGTGCATTTCACAGGTTAGCAAGAAAATTTGACAGCCAACTTCGCTTTCAACATGGATTAATACTGTTACCTCATTCATTTCCCTACAGTAAGCACCGGAAGGCTAGCATGCCTTTTCCTGTGCTTACAGTTAGCAGCATTATGAAATGGAAATCACACAGTAAGCACAAAACTAGCAGTTAAGCAACTCTATAAAATTGGGCCCAGCCCCTGATCTTTGACAAGTTCACCAACATCTCAAAAGGTCAATTTTAATGCACACTGTAAACTGGACCATGAACCTTTACTGCATGACTGAATTGATCCCCTACCAGCCTACACTCCGAGGACGTGTCTGAAATAGCGGCTGCAGCTACGGCAGCTGTGGCTGTTGCTAAGGGTGATGCCATGGACCTCCTATGCTTCAACGCATGTTCACAAGCAATCAAGCAACAACCGCAGTCTGCATATATCTGCTCATCGGGCATCAACTCCACTGTTTCATAAAGCCGGTGACACAAAGTTTTGCTTAGCACAATATTGCTAAGCAGAAACAGGTTACCAGCCGAAAAATACCATGTCATTCACATTGCTGTAACTGGTACCCCATCGATTATTTTTGCTTTACAGCAAAAGAATTTACTGAGCAATATTTTCAGCTTTCAATGCCTATTGACCCAATTCACCTGACGCCTAATCTTTATCACAACAATCATGGTTGCAATTTTGGGAGTCAATGTTCCCCTGGGTTATACAGTAACAAGTGTATTTAGCACATTTTAGGCGATGCAGCATTCACATGCGTACCACAATTTTAATTTGGCATCAAAAATGGCGTTGTGACGTTGGTGCAAGGGCGTCACTTGCAATGCCTGACCATTCAGCCCTTGAAAACGATGAAACAATCAAGCCATTGAAAACAACTGAAGAGAAGAGGTACCTTAAAAAAACCTCTCGCCCTGAGAATTACATACAAACCACTGACCTCCAAAATCCACTTGCTTCATAAAACAACTTGGACCTTCAGTATTCACGTCATCACGCCGCCATCTTAGAGGTAAAACGATGATGAAACAATGAAAACGGAACATCTATGTACGCACGACGCACGGGATGGGCCAATGAGCAACCTTCCTTTGACCTCTACATGTAGCTGAGGGCGCCCTACTCAAGTGACGTCATGTGCATAAAGTCTACTAAGGAATTTTCATGGCTGTAGTAAACACAGGCCTACTCAACCGCCGATGTTCAGTACATGTCTTGTTACAAAATGTAAAGATAACCCTATACCATGTATACTGCACACTCAAAATGCTTCTTAACTCCACATGTTCTATGCTGTGTTGTACAGCAGCAACAGCCGTGCACAATGCAACTTACATGTACATGATGTAGGCACAATTTGCAACTTACATAAACGAGGCTTGAGCTTCTTTGAAATAACAGTTTTAAAAATCATACAAAATAAACAAATACAGGTACACCTGATGTGCAGGAGTTAAATCACACTACAAAAGCACCTTTCTATTGCTGTCAGTTTCGAATTTGAATACCTGACCCAAGAGTTGCTCATCTGTCTTGTTTCAATGGGTGAGTGAATAATGTGCGATATACCAAGCGATGATTTGAGAAACTATCGTTATGAGCAAGCAATCAAACTGCAACAGGGACATTACTTTCCCGAAAAGCTGTGTTTATGATTGACCTTTATTTGACCTCTATGATGTCATTGATGACCAGCTACATGTACGTGTATGAACTACGGAGAAGCGGTATGATTCACACAAGAGAAATTACATTGACTGTCTCACACATCGTTTACTGTCCGTCTTCCAAGATCAATACGTATGATACCGTTGGCAGGCCTTGAAAATTCAAGGAGAGGCAATGTAGACAAGGTGACGCCATTCCACAGTTTATTTGCTGCATGCCCCTTGAAATGATTCAGGCATTTAGTCTCTTCCCATTGAAGTGCCCTTTACAAGGGTAAAGCTAAAGGTAATGAACTTTGCAAAAGGCAGACGGGAAACGAAAAACTGCCTCGACACGCCGCCACCTTTAACTCCTTCAAATGTGCCAATAGAAATTTAAGATTATCCTCAAAGGCGTCTCTATGATTAATGCAGAAAAAAGGGCAGGCCTGACACTTCACGGAGGCAACGGAGGCAATTGCCTCCATGTCTCCTGGTCATTGCCTTGGTGCCCTTGAAATGTTCCAGTACAAATTTACAATTTCCTCATAGAGGTGCCCTTTATCAAAAAGAAAATGCCTTGGTGCCCCTGCCCTTTCAAGAACGAAGCAATCAGGCCTGAAAGGCTCTCTTTCGAGATCAGAGCTCAAGAACTGAAGAGTGTCTTGCCCGTTGGGAAGACAAATCCCAAACCATGGAATGTTGTTGTTTTTTTCCTGTCAGTGTAATGTATTCTTAATGCAGCCATGATAGTTATTAATAACCAAATATTTTAAGACCATGTTTTTCTCGTCCTCAAAAAGTGCTCAAAATAATCAATGCTGATTGGTGCTGTATGAAGGGAAAATAATGTGCAGTTTACGTAGCGGCAAAGAAAAATCAATACGCAAGACAATGTTGTTGGCATCTGCGTTTGAATGACACACTACGTAGCATGATACAAAAAAATGTACATCACCTTCATAGGGGATCCTCTTGAACATTCGTAAGGCTGTATATTAGAAGGGATATCAAATTGCTAACTGCTTTCTACTTATATTAAAAAACCCTGGGTACCTTGTCCTAAATTCATCAAAATAATCCACTTTATGGTAACTCAACACCCCCATGCTCAGACTATCATGAGATTGGTACTCTGTACATGATGTGTACAGTGTACATCGATGTGTGCCTGGCCTCCTGCTAAGATATTATAAGAGAGGGTGCTGTGGCAGTATTGACCCAGTTCACCTGACATTATCACCACAGTAAAAACCTTGGTTGTGTCGTTTTGAGCCTTCCGTTTCCCCATGTTACACGTGTGCGCGTTGACACGCTCACAATATCTTGAAATGCAATTTTGACTCCCCAAATGGCAGACAGTAGTCGCTAGTGACGTCAGTGCAAGGGGTAAATATAGTACGACTCATCAAATTCAAGCAAAACCAGCACATGGATTTTGGGGAATTTGGAGTTATATAATTTGGTTTATAAATCCAATATTAGAACCATCTTTATGAAAATAAAAATGGACTTGAAAATGAAACTATTGAATCAAATGGTTATCAAGTTGAAGTTGCATGGCCCAATTTTCGCCGAAACAATTTTGTTATTTACATGTATGTTTTTTTCTCTGATCGAATTTTGACAGATAAATGCCGTTTCAAAACTCAAAACATACAAAAACTTTTGCATTGGCCTATGCCACAAAAAATGCACAAAATGGATGTAACATGCACAAATTATGTGTACATGGCTGATGAACTTGAGATAATGTCGGGATCCCGATAATATTTCATTGTTAGTTTTTAATAGACCGATCCATTAAGCCTCACCCTTGCTGTACTGACCAATCACAGACATGATTGCGCAACCAAAAGTTCGCCAAAACGTCTGACAAACATGTTAGTTTGATGATGCGCGTGCACAGTGGGCAGGGCTTAATGGATTTTTGTGTGCAATACCCCACATGAAAGCTAAAACTTTCTTGACTCTCAACATACCTATTTTTAAAATTTTCGAGGCAAATCACCTAAAAATTTGACCTACATGTGGCTAAAAAAAAAAAGATGAGAAAAAACACACCCTTACATTGGCATCAAGTCTTAATTTACACAAAATGTACACATGCATTTTAGTTAAGAAATGTATATTTTTTAGAAAACAATAACTGTATCTTGATGGAATCATTAACAGTGATTAATGTACATTATTGACCCGTTGCACTGACATCACACATGGATACTGTCTTCCCATAGTCATTTTGGGAGTCAAATCGTATAAGAAAAAGGTGAGCGTGTAAATGCGTACACATCGCATAAAAAGCACACTACACAGTATAACACACAGGTAAACTGACTAACCAAAATGGTGTATTCAGGTTGGCTCAGTGGTTTCTTTCCCTGCCTTTCACCTCTGTGGACCCCGGTTTGAATCCCGGACTGCATGTGGATTGGGTTTTCAGTCCCCACCTGATTGCGTGGGTTTTCCCTATTTGGGGTTTTACTCCCACATCTAAAACTGACATTTCTTCAACATCTTCTCTACACAGGTATCTTCAGGCCTACGGGTCACAGTGCTAGTCACTATTGAGGGTCCCTTGGTTTCATTATCAGAAAGATATAAAAAAAAAAAATTTAAAAAAAAACCAAGATTTATTGTGGCAACGATGTTCAGACAAGAACTACATTGTTATCTTGATGGAATTGTGAACAGGGATTACATCATACGATGTATTGTTGGGTACACTTGACTTAATGTGGAGTTAGTGTCAAAACTTGACGTGAAATGCGAGAGCTGGCGTATTCTTGCAGTTTGAAATGCAAATCTCGGTCATGTCGGTTATGAAGAAATTCTTGTAACAGCATGCACATGTATGGCTCATGTATGTTAACATGTAGGCCTACTTTAGCCACTTTCAAAACAGCGGCTTAGGCTTCTGCTCCAACTTCAGTGCCTTGTCCACCTGTTTCAAGTCATGTGCCAAAAGCGTACATTTTCAAAATTACGTATGGACTGGCGGAGACCAAGCTGGTGTGTACGCCAAAAGCACATGAAGCAGTGGTTCCAAAAAAAGCCATAGTTTATGTGCAAAAAAATATGTAATTTGGATTGGTTGGATAATGATAAAGTGTACCGTTATGTCTGCATGTATGTGTACATGGATGATGTTGTACGGCAACAAGTGAAGTAAAGGTCATCTCTGACTTACCCCAAATATTGTCTCCATGAAGAAAAGAATAACCACTACCTGTGCGTTCTGGACACTCATGAAAATCAGTGCGAAAAGAGACACGTGTGGACAATAAACAACTACCTAAAGTTGATGTTGCCATTGTTTACATACATGTACATGTACATGTACATGTAACTACCTTTGATGTTGCCACTGTTTACAGTGCGTGTATATTTCAGTGTTTATAATACCAGCAAGCTTGAAACTATTGTTTTGTACATAGTAGCCACGTGCTGTCCTGGTATAGACCTTTCTTTTGCAATGTCACAGCCTGAGTTTTTGCCAACCAAGATGGAAAAACTATGGGGAGCCATCAATGCAAAGCAACAACAGATAATTACAGTTTACAAAAGATGTTCAAAGATTGTTTAGAATTTGTCGGAAACAAACCAACCAATAATGGGATCATGTGTTTTCATTAAATAGAAAGTGTGCAAAAATGTTGCATTTGGTCACGTCTGTCAACAAGACTTGAATGTTTTGCTACATTTGGCCGTCCATGTCAACCAGCGCGGTTTGTTTATCAACAATCAGACAATAGAAAGGTGTAGTCATTGAATTCATTTATGAAGTAACTGACTTGTTTCATCTCCATGGCTAGGCCAGTCAATTACCCTCATACTTTCCGCTGGGTTGGTTTGTTTGATGGTTTGTTTGTTTGTTTGTTTGTTTGTTTGTTTGTTTTTTGTTGTTTCTTGTATTTTTTTTTAATCAAGTCCCTTGCTTGTTTAATTTATATACTTTTATTTACAAATAGGCCTAGATTGTTCTTGTTTTGGGGGAAAAAGTTATTATCAATCTTATTTCATCACGTATTAATTGTATTTTTTTTTTCAACGTCATTAGTGGTGATAACTACATGTACATGTAAGTTTGGGTTTCACTTTCAATGTCACTATATATCGCTAGCTATTGATGTCAACCATTTAGAATTATGCATGATATGTACCTGCGGGCCCTGCTCCCATTGTTGACTAGTTGGTGTATCCACACCATCCACACACACAATCAACTTCACACCTCCACAATCCACTTATGTGTACATCCACTGCCTGCTCAGGATCTCTCTGTGTGCTGGAGAAAAGAAAACAAAGTGAAAAAGTAAAGAAAAACAGTCCACAAGTTGTTGCTACATGTACCAACATGACCACAAATCTTTTGCTAAATGTCTGTATGCTGAAAGTCTACAAAAACCTTCACATAAAAATACTGATAAGTTTTCCATTTCCCAAGGTCAAACCATGCCTTGATTTAGCCTTTCCCATGAAATGCTAATTATATTCATGCATGCGTACAAACATTATTGGTGGGCAAAAGCCATACAGTTGTGCACTAGGCAGACGCACAAACGCGTGTGCGCCACACCATCATTAGACCCACACAAAAAGGCGCGATGTTCCCTCATTTTGCCCACCAGTGAGTGTTAGTGCGAACACGTGATGTGCAATTTACAAATTTCATGAGAAGGGTATATTACAAAGAGGCCACAGTGGCTATGGCCTCTGTTGCCCTGGTCTTGGCCTTGCTGTCCCTTCAAAGCTTGCCCCATAGCCTATCAGATTTTCCAATGAAAGTGAGCATTGCAAAATGAAAAGGGCCTTGCCCTCTCAAAGACGAAAAATACTGGCCTGCAAACTGCTTGGTTTACATCACAAAGCATTTTTAAACCAGTTCACGCAGGATGACGTGAATACTGAATACACGCCCAATTAATCTACCTTGGCAGAGTACAGATGATGTGAAGGCCCGCTTTTGCGTAAACTCAGAATACCGGGGCGTTGACACGCCCGGACATTCCATTGTGTAACTTGCACAATTCATGCACGCACAATGCAACGCTTCGTTTCACAACCCATCCCCACCCCCTCTCCAACGAAGAGGGACAGATGGTACTGGAATCATGCTCAAAATCTCCCTTTTTCTAGGAGTTATTGTGTAATCCCTGATTCGAGACCATTGTCCTGTTTGTAACACAAAGAGGATAACGAGTGATCGATAGGCTGCCACCATTGGTAATCATTGTATTCAGCTGAATGGGAGGTACATGGGACATAGTACGTAATTCTGAGTGAACCGAGATATAGACTCCGGCTGTTGGGCTGTGGCTATCAACTGTGATTATCGGCCGTGACTTACGACCAAGGTTTTGCGATTCATGCTGAAAGCATCTCATAATTTCTCGAAATAAAACAATAAATCTTTGTGCTTTTGAAGAGAACCTCTGATATTGTCTTTGCATTGCTTAGTCAGGGTTTCATTGTCAGATTGGGACAACGATGTTCTAAAAACACAAATTATTCTGGCAGTTCCCCAAAAATATGACTGCGTAGAGGCATGAAAAAGATCTTTTAATACTGACGTGAAGTGGATAAAGTACATTAAATCATGATTGTACCATGGACTTATTTATGCTACACTTGGATTGCACATTGCTGAATGCTAAACCACTCAGTCAATTTCTGATGTAAATCAAGATCTACCGACCTCCACAATGTAATCATATTGATAATTACTGAAGACAAGTGTGGAGTGTGTTTTCAATTACGTTGTAACAGTATACTTGCACTAAATCATGGGTAGGCCTAGATATATTGTACAATGTAGACAAGTTCTACTACAAATGCAATGGAACCTTCCATTTAGGTTTATTAAAAACTTAAAGGTACTTGTAAGTTTAATCATCGTCTCAATAGTCGTGGCAAGCATTTTTCTTTCAAAAATGAAGGCATGATACAATGGAGTTGAATAAAAGTGGAGTTGAAAAGATAATTTATACATTAAGTAAGGTACAGCTGTGTAGCAGGAGTTTAGTATCTGATGCTGTGCATACATGTACACTCAATGATTCAGTTGAATTTAAATATTTATAATACCCAAGAAAGTATTAAAGGGCCCATGAAGAGGTTTTTTGTGACGGAACATTTTTGTGGCTTAATATTTGGTTTGAAATTAACAAAACATAGTATTTACTGTTTTGATGTGTCTGTTATGCGTTAATACACTTTATTTGAGCCCCGAAAATGTGTGTCATTTGATTGCGCAATGATCCATGGCGTAGGCTGTGGTAAAACATTTCGAAGACGGCTCTGGTGCTGAGTGGTCAAAAATGCATTGTATGTTATTGTCACACACATGGCCCTGGTCAGCCGTCCCACTGTCTACGTCACAGATTTTATGTTAATGAGGAAGGGTGGGCGGAGCACGGCAACCCCCTAATTTTAGAAATCGTTATTTCTACGATTAATACGCATGTAAAAAATGTGAAAAAAGTAAAGATAATAGGCGTACTTTATTTTTTTAACCAATAAAAAAAAATAATTCATGGGACCTTTAAATGGCTGATAAAGACACGGCTGGAGTTGTTTAAGATCGGCTAGTCTGCTTTCCTGCTTTGATACTCAAACACTAGAAAATGCATATAAAGAGGTGCGAATCAGACCCATAGTGCAAAGTTGGGCTCCTGAACCTAAATGTTACATTCTTCGGAAACTATAAAATCTTCTCAGAATTAAACATTCATGTCAAAAGAAATGCTTTTGAATGATGAAATGGGTGATTTTTGGTCGAGTTACATACAAATGTTTGCCAGTTTTGGAGCTGGAAGTAGCAAAAACTTTGGGCATGCAGCAGATACGCACATGACGCAATGACTTACCAACAGTGTAAAGAATGCATAAAGCATTTTTTACAGTACTTACATGTATGTGTAAATGATATCCCAATGGTGTTCATCTGTCTGCAATACATAGTGGTTTAAAATGACTGAAATCCTGATGGCTTAATGGACTTAGTGCACTTTTGCCGCGTCCTCTGCAGGAATCTTGCCACTAATTTTGCATTTAAAGCAACTCGAAAAGATGAGTCAATGAATAAAACATCAAGACTATGTTAATACTTCACCCAGGTAAGTCTATAGCTCAGTAATGCACTAAACATTAATTATGCCATTAGACCAACGTGATCACACAGTTGATTGTCTTTTCATGTTTAAATTACCTCTACTTTTAAGCTGAAGGTGCAGATACCACTACCTGGGGTTAAATAGCACTCCACACTAACTTGACTAACGACGTCACTTTTGCTCAAAATACCCGCATCATGTGTCGAACTTTCTACCACTCATGCGATCACCGCAACACGATCAGGGCGCACCAGACCACAGTAGCACAGTCCATGCGCGTAGACATAAAGCAATGACAATGACTACGTCAGTGTTGTCTGAGATCCGGTTACTTGCTTACAACTATTTTTAGCATTAGTGCGGAGTGCTTTAAGAAAAATTGTCGGCTTTGGTATACCCTGAACTGTGTTAGAGGATTCTACCATAAGGCTAATTTAATCAAATGTTAGGGATCTGAGACACTATTTCAAAATGACATTAACATGACATGTTTTAGTTCCACTGCTCAGTTGTCACGGTTTAACAAACTAGGACCTACAAACAGAGTGTGGGTTGGATTACACTCAGTACCTAAATGTGTCCACCCATCCACATGGGCACACGCTATGTACCTTTTTACAGATAAGTAGAGCTTACACAATTTAAATCACATTAAAAATCACATTTATACAGGGTTTTGTTTGAACTTTATTGAAAGTTTTCTTAATTTCATTTCATTATCATGAATTAGTTGTGTCATACATTGATGTACGATTTACTAATGTAGTATGTTTTATGGCATATAGTGGCCGAGCAGTCAAGCGCACTGGACTCAAGCTCTGGTGTTTCTGATCAGCAGAGTGTGGGTTCCAGTCCCGGTCTGGACACTTGTGTCCTTAAGCAAGACACTTAACTATTATTTCGTTGTTCTTTGGATGGGACGTAAACCCGTTGGTCCAGTGTGTTGTATAATGCGTGCGTGAAAGAACCCAGTTCCACTTACAGCTAAGAGAAGGGGCTTGCCCTGGTGATTCTGGCAGTGGCTACTGAATGCGCCACAGCAACTTGTAAACCCTTAGGCCTATAAATTGGTCTCATAAAAAAAAACACTTCAAAAACCTGTATTAAAAAAAAGCAATAACCGCATTAAAGCCCCAGCTCAACATTGGTAAACTGACTGTAAATGCTTCCATTCTTTGCACAAATCAAGATATTTGTAATAAAAAACACAGGTCTGTAAAAATGTCAGCTCATTTCGTTGTTTCATTTGCGAGAAAATGGTTATAATGCATTCAGCATTTTTGTACGCATTCCTATAGGCAGGGTTTTCGTCTCACTGAGACGAAAACTAATTTTGGATCTTATTTCATTTACTATTTAAAAATGATAACACTTCAGGCAGAAATATTTCAAGGAAAGTTTTCTCCCATCATAAATCTTTATACCATGTAAGGTATATATGTAAATCTGTGAACATTTACGTTTTTCTTCTTACCAATGTTGAACTGGAGCTCTAATAAGACGCCCGTAGATAAAGCGCTATATAAAAAACAACTTACTATAAAAATAACATTTATAACGCCCTTCAAAAAACATGATTTGCATCCTGGACGTACATTGAACCAACACATCCACTCGCTACACAAATAAATCACATCACAAAGTCCCTTTCTTGAACCATGTATCACCAGATATTATTTTACTACATAATAATGTATGTTAAGTGAAACTTGATTTTAGTGCTTGGCAGTACACCAGTAAGCATACAATGATACATACGTACATGTACTTGCCAGGTTTTTAAACAATTGTACATCTTACTGATTTACTGATTCCAAAATAAAATTGTAACCTAAAGGGAAAGTACTTCATTGGTTTTTGGAAGAGTGAAGTAATTCCTATCCAACCCTCTGGTCAATTTACACAAACAACTGTCTGTGAAAATTTCAGCAAATTCGGTTCAACCCAAGACATTGTAAAGCACCAGGGCCCAATTTTATAGTCCGTTTACGAAACCATGGCTTGGGCTTGGGCTTAGGCTTAGGCTCAGGCTTAGGCTGTCAGTTATTTAGAAAATGTATGTGCTTTTCTTATGGGGCTTCAAGCAGGGGGACGGAGCCCAAGCCGGAGCCCAAGCCCAAGCCATGAATTCATAAACGGCCATAGAGCTGCTTAAGCACAAGAAGTAGCTTAGCACAAACAAAATGTTGCTTACCAGAATGAGTTTACCAGCCAAAATAGCATGTCACATGTACAATCTGTGAATGGTATCCTGCTTATTTTTGCTTAGCAGATAATTTTTAAGCACTATTTTCTCTTTAACCAGCTCAATGAAATTGGGCCCAGGATGTAGACAGAATTTCTTCTCACAGAGCGTGGTTTAATGCATGGAACAGTCTCCCACCTCATGTCATAAACGACAAGAACGTACATTCCTTCAAGGCTGAGCTAATGTAGACAGGCATTGTAAAGATATGAGGTTTCAAAAGGCTTAGGCTTAAGTTACTTCCCATCAAACTGTAACTGTTTGTTTTAGCGAAGACAACAAAAAAATAATAATTTTTCAACAGGGATTTTGCACATGTTCATATCAGGCTCATTAAGATTGCGGCAACAGATATAAGCAACAGTGATAAGGCGGTTTTCAAATGGCATTTTTATCCACTGACAGTATTTCTGACAGAACTATTTCTCTACGGAATTGGTACCGGGATTGCGAGCTTTCAGACTGAAATATGATCCTTTTTGAGTGATAATGATTTAATGAATGAAAAAGTGGCTGTCGGATTCAGCAACAAAGTTGCCCCCCAACGTAGTGCCCACAAAAAAAAGCTCACCTGACAATTTATTTTTTTAATAGAGCCTGAAGAAAAAAACAGGAATGTGCTTTTTTGCTTGCAATGAAAACTTCATAAAAAGCAATTTTAAAGAGAAAGGTGCACGTTCTTGGCAACAAAAGGGCTGTCAATCATTCTGCTGGGCACAGTTGTTTTGCTCAATTATGACAGCCAGTGAGACACAATCTATTCCAAATTATCTTTAAAGGGTCAGTGTCGTCATGCGTCTGCGGTCAAATCACGAAGGGTGCCATCTTTGTCAAACTGTGATGTGACCGCCAGTGCGCACGCGCCCGTTGTCACTGGGTTACTGCTATAATCATGATGACACAGCCCCTTAAAATAATTGTAAGAGAATTTGTAAAATAGATCCTCTACAATATTAGTTTTCATATCCAAAAAATGTATAAAAAGGCTCCGTACCAGCTAAATTACTTGTTTCCTCAAAATATTATTTGTTCCCTCACAATTTTAATTTTTTCCCACAAAATAATTTCTTTTGCTCCCTCCAGCATTGTTTTTAAGCAAAATAAATAGATGACCTTGAACAGTTGACTAAAAAACAAAAATTAATAAAAGATGATAGGGCCTAAGCGAAGTTTACTAATAGTAATAATAACCTGCATTAAATACATGTAATCATTTGTGGAGGATCTCTTTTATTTATTATGGCAACTTTCTTTGTTTGGGGTGAGATTGTTTGGCAGTTTGGGGGCAACATTGTTAATACAATTTATGTACAAGTTTAAAACCCATGATGGCCAGCTTTATTGTGGGCGATATAGTTGGGGCGACTTTGTTGAGGGCCAGCTTGCAGCGGGCGAGATGACCTTTCCTAGGCTATAGTGTACATTACATGTACCATGTTATGTTTAGTCTCAAACTGAAACTGATTTGAGTTATAAATGAGTGTAAAGGCCTGATCATTGATGACCGAGGAGACAGTCGCACGAGACATAGATTTCTTATGAAGTCAAACCGATTTGTAATGTTTATTTAGCCCTATCCACGAATTATGAAAAAGACTACATTTCAAACATTCTTTGAAAGATCAAAAATCTCAAAGCCTTCTGTCAAACTACTGAACGGGTTAAATGGTTGTATCCCCAACATCAACCCAACTAAAGCGCACGGGGCGGGAGAGGCATTTCCGCATTCACAATCGGCAGGCAGTATTTACTACGCGCGCGGATGGGTCATCAAGTGACGGGCAGCCGGTACGTGGATGCAATCGAGCCGCCGCTACGGCTGGATTGCAATCGATCATTCGGAACTTAGCAAAGTTCTTTTCTCATCTTGAAATGCTTTATCAACTTACCATGCTAAATTGCTTCCACAGCTTAGACCTTCACATCATCTAGATCCCAACGGAGAGAACACCAGCACCGCAGCAGATACTTAATTACAGGAGTAACAATACAAAACACACCCAGTCATGCCAGGGTACACACTGACTAGTCAACACCCACAGACAGCCATCTTGAATTTGGATTATGCATTATTCATGAGTAAATTTTAATAATAATAGATTGTTGGTCATTCTTTGTGTATTGTTGTCAAGGGGGATGGGCCGGTGGCCGTGAGGGGTGAATTTACTGACACTGTTAAATATTGATCTATATAATTTTGTTCGATTTATGTTGTTGCTGTTTACAGCTGTAACAACAAACAAAGATACCCAGACATTCTTACGCGTTCTTTCTTTTTTTACAGATGAGGTGTGTATTGCTTGTTACTTTAATGATGGTCTTGTCCCGTAGTTTTAAAATTGCGCTCGTTTATTAACTCCATAAACTTGAAGGCGGTACCTACAAATGTACATCACTAAACCAGTGGGGGGGGGGGGGCCTGGGGGCATTTGCCACCCCCCCCCCCCCTCCAAATTGTAAATTGTCCAGTGACCCCCCCCCCCCACATGCTGCATGAAAAAATCAAGATATTCATAAAAAAACATGGCCCCTGACTGGAACCCTGTCTAAAAAGCCACATGCCTGGCCACCCCCCCCCCCCAAAAAAAAAAAAAAAAAAAGAATAAATAAATTTTTGTCGGTAAAGACTTCCACCCTCAATACAAACTTTCTCATTAATTTTGTTTGCCAACATTAACTAGCCACGCCCCATCATTTCCATAACAAATCCAAAAGCACATCCCCCAGCATATAACTAACTATACCTGTTGTGTGACAATTGTTTTTCTCTGAGAATTTATGTATGAAATGAAATTTTTAATATTTGGACTTGCCTTTCATGTTTTGAAAAATCTTGAAGTCCTCTCAGAACTTTTAGGTCAAATGTAAGCTTAAGAACCAGAGCTATAAGCCCCTCCCCCACCATACAAACCCCTCCCACTATAACCACCCTGTACACTGCTCCTTAAATGTCAACA
The DNA here is from genome assembly GCA_911728455.2 of Marthasterias glacialis. Classification (NCBI taxonomy): domain Eukaryota; kingdom Metazoa; phylum Echinodermata; class Asteroidea; order Forcipulatida; family Asteriidae; genus Marthasterias; species Marthasterias glacialis. Next base: position 6,964,381 of record OU452230.1, read on the forward strand.
AAAGAAAAAACAAACAAGACTGTTTTTTCTGCAAATAATTTTTTTTTTATTAAATACCATAGAAGTTAATAATGCACCAATATATTTACAATGTTTACTGCAGATCGATTCATAAAAAGAGACAAAATATAGGATCGGATTCTCCTGGACGGAATGAAATTAGAAGAGCGATGAAACAAAACATTACGCTAATAATTATTCATGTACAGTTAATCAATTACTTGTCAGCTGAATTACATGTATTTGTTACGGACGGAATTCAACAATACAAATTTCTCCAGAAAACAAAAGGGTACTTGTTTTATCGTCCTATGCTAAAGGCACTCACTGGCTGATGTTTGTGTGCATATTGTATGTACAATGTTTATACACAGGTTTTGGTCTGCACCAATAAATATTTACAGAATACAAATTAAATTACAGTTTCATTCAGTTGTGTTTCTTTTTCCCAAAAAAACTAAAACATTTAATTAAACAAAAAATGATATTCAATTTAAAAGTTTTCAGGTGGATCTGTTTTCTTCAAAACTACCAAACAAAGGCACAAGTTCAGCAAACTTACAGGCCACATCATTCAGAACACAAAACTTAATGCTTTTTGAAAAATTTACAAAAACTGTCCTGGGAAGAGCTAGCTTCTAAAAAGATCTGGTATAAGTACACTTTCTTTCACACTGGTGGGATATGGGCATTGTCTAGAAAGGATTGCATTTGTTTTTTAATAGAGTAATCGTCCTTACTGTGCGACAGTGTCCATCTTCTCTCGAATTCCTCATATCAAAGAACAGATTGTCTACATTGCATGGTTCCCTTTTGAAAGGGTATTAAATTCTTCCCCAACGGTCATTGGTCAATCCGTTGGATGGAATACACTTCCCAATACAACTGGGAAGGCATGGAAGTACAAGAGGCAACTGGAGGGTATAATTAATGGGTTTTAAAAATTATGTACTTACAGAAAGTAAGCAGTATGCAGAAAGTGAAAAATAAAACTGACTAGAAAACAACGTTTTGCAAGATGCCCTAGACACCACCTCCTTTTCTTGGAATCCCCACTAAATGTTCATTCATAGAAGATCAGCCTGTGACATCTCACCAGCTCTCTTGGCCATATGAGCCCTTCTCATAGGGTGCATCTTGTCGATGATGGGCCTGGCGAGGGCCTCCTTTAACTTTGCCTGGTACTCGGCCTCAGCCTCCATCCCTTTGAGGTACTCCCTATGCTCTTCATCTTGCTCAACCTCCTTCTGTCTTCGGGTGTAATCCATCTGGCCGAGGAGGTTGTCTTGGTATGCTAGATTCTCCCTGCGTATGCTGACCAGTTTCTCTTCCTCAAGACGGTTGTGTTCGTCCATGGCTGCCTGCATCAGCTCTCGCTCCTTTTGGAGCTCGATTTGTGCTTTGGCATTGTGTGCCACTGATGGAAGGACAATAAAGGTATACAAGTTTAGCAAACTCTCATTTGTCTTTGCTTTCATTTTCTGAAATTTCTTTTCTACCTTTTTAGTACAATTTTCCAATTTCACAAATCAATATGATGAAAATAAAGTTAAAATGTGTGGGTTTCTTAAGGACTCTTAGTTTTTCTTCTAGAACTAGCAGCCAGTTACTGTGGTGAAAAATCAACATTTTCCAGTATGACTTAATTCTACAAGCTGAAATTAAGTATGATTTTTAGATAATGCATTTTCCTTTTAAAGTCAATGTACCTGAGTAGATACTGACTTGAATAAAAATTATGATATTATAAAACTTACGTTTTTCTTCCACTTGTTGACGACGTACAGCCAGCACGTTGTCCATGAGTCTCTTCCTGGCTTCCCTCTGCCTCGCCCACTCGTCCAGTCTCTTCTGCCACTGTCTCTTAACCTCCGCGTTGACAAGCTCATCAATTTCCCGGTCATTCTCCTCGTCTTCACGTGCCTGTTGCTTGAGGTATGCACGGTAGCGTTGATCCTCCTCTCGCAGCTCTTTCTATAATTTAAAAGAAAGCAGAATAGCTGGCAGTTTAATACAGTGTGTTCCCAAGAAACATCCAGAGCCAAAGTTAGCATCATCTGGGTCCAATTTCATAGAGCTGCTTAAGCAGAAAACAATTTCTGCAAAAATGAGCAGGATACCAGTCACAAATTCTACATATATGACATGGTAGTTTGGCCGGTAACCTTATTCTGGTAAGGATGATTTTGTTGTGCTTAGCTACTTTTCGTGCTTAAAGCAGCTCTATGAAATTGGCCCGTGATGGTAATGATGATTTTGAAATAAAAATAACAATAGTATCTGCAGAAATATAGCACCCAATTGCCAAAGATTGTAAGCGATGCTTTTAAAAACATGTGCGCTTTTTGTTAAGAAAAAACTATTACGTTTTGCATCAATTTTTTTTTAACATTTGGATTAACAAAGCAAAAGGATTAACAAAGCCATATTCTCATCTGGAGGAAGTAAAACTACCACACAATGCAAAAAAAAAGCATTTAGAAATTATGTTTTTTCCTTCAATGACTCACAATAATTCACAATTCTTCACACTATCAACGAAGTTACGGTTTGTAGCAGCATCGTTGCTTTTTGTTTTAAAGTTACATGGCCTGATTTTTGTTGGAAATAAAGAAATGTTTTAAAATAATTTTTTCTCTGAACAAATTTTGACAGACGATGCTGTTTCAAAGTGAAAACAACACACAATCTTTCTGGAGCTACATTTTTGTTTTGTTTTTTGTTTTAGGAAAAAACTGCATGTGTGAGGTGTTTTTTACATTGTAGGATTAACAAGAAAGATTTGCTTTTAACAAAAAATACTAAGTTAAAGGGGCAATAGAAAACCAATGGAAAAAGTCAGCAGCACAATATTGCTCTACTAAAGAATGCGTGTGTGTGTGTGTGTGTGTGAAATAAACAGACATGTCTGATTCATCAAAAAGATTTCCTTCTTATTATCAACTGACCTTCCTCTGGGCAATCTCCTGCGCCTCATTCCTTGAGTCGCTCAAAAGCTTCTCAAGGATGTTCATGTCAAGGGCGAGCTCCTCTTGCATCTCCTTAGCTCGTCTCCTGGTCTTGAGGCGGATGTTCATAGCGATGTCCTCTCTGGTCTGCTCCTGCTTGGCTAACTTCTCTTGGTAGGCTCGCTGTTCCTCCATTTTGCGCAGCTCCCTCTCTTCTTTCTGTCATCACAAAGTATTTTAAAAATCATATTATGTCAATCATTCTAATGTCATCTTTAATACGGTACTTTTTCATCACTTCAAAAACTCCATCCATGTGGTTAAACTCCAACCCCCACACAAAAAATATCAGCTTTTTTTTGGGGGGGGGGAATCTTTTCAAAAGTGACAAAAACCTTATGACTAACAAAATGATCCAATTTACAAAATTTGTGTTACACAGATATTGAATACATCTCTATCTCAACATTCACCTACAAGGAACACTTGAAGTTAATGGAGCAAAACTTTAAAAAAATAAGTCTGTTTTGAGTAGTTTTCAGGACTTTCTTTAAACTTTTCTCCAAATTACCCCCAAAAAATATTTACAGAAACTAAGAGTGTATTTTGTTGGACATCAAATGAGTGACCTTACCAGCAGTCGCCCCTCCTCTTCTTTGAGTCTCTTAGCCTCCAGCCTCTTAGCCTCAAGGGCGGCTTTCTGTTTCTGAAGCGTGTCTAGGGTCTCCCGATTCCTTGCATGTCTCTCCTGTGCCTCTTTCTCTTCCCTGGCGGCCTTGGCCAGCATGTCCTGGTGCCACAGGTCTGCGTACATTTGCTCCTCGGCTTTGTTTTGCTCATCGATCTCAGCCTTGATGCGGAGCTGGTCGCTACGCTCCAGGCACACCTCATCCATGTGACGCCGCGTCAGGGTGGATCGAAGTTCCTCGCATTCCTCCCTACATGGTTAAAACGAAATACATTTTAACTTGGTTAAAAGGAAAGTAACACAATAGTGTACTTGAAAGAGTACATTTAAATATGCTAGGTTAATACTAAAACTAACCTGTGAAAATTTCCTTGACATGCTCACATATATTGAGAAAACAGTGTAGTGCATGTTTGGCTTTGCTTTAAAAATATAGACTCTAAAAAGTTGCCCAGCAGGCACCTTTCGCTTCAATTGTAAACATCACAGGATTTTGGTTAACTTTTTAGTTAGGTTGTGCCAGTGTTGTACATCATTTTAAAAATCGAAACAACTTTCATCAGAACCTAAAGTTAAAAGTGATTGAACAATTCTTTTGCAAACTCACATACTGTTCATAAAAAAAAACCATCATTTTAGGAATAGTATGTAAATGCAATAAATTTTTTAGTGTTCACGTATAAAGGCGTGTCGTGGCCGAGGGGTCAAGCGCACCGGACTCAAGCTCTGGTGTTTCTAATCAGCAGAGTGTGGGTTCGAGTCCCGGTCTTGACATTTGTGTCCTTAAGCAAGACACTTAACCATTATTGCTCTGTCCTTTAGATTGGTCGAAAAGCTGTAGGTCCCGTGTGTTGTGTAATGCATGTAAAAGAACTCAGTGCACTTATCGCAAAGAGAAGGGGTTCGCCCAGGTGTTCCTGGTTTGATCGGCTGCAGATTGCACCACAGTACCTTGTAAACCGTTACTTGGTGCTATGTAAATGAATGGATCTCATACATGTATTTTAAGCATAACTCCGCATACCTTGTAGAAAAACAAATAACAAGCTCCTTAAGATGCCCTTGGGTGTGATAAAGTGCTATACAACTGTGTATTATTTAAAGGTTCAAAAAACAGAAGTCTCAAAAGTTAAAATAATGTGCAAAAATGTTATACAAAACTTTTGGCAATCACTTAGTACTATTTACCTCCATCTCTGGTCCAGTTTCTCAGCCACCACTTCAAGTCGTTCCTTTTCCCTCTTTTCTTTAAGGAACTTGGCCCGTTCCCGCATCTTGGCTTGGCGCTCTAGCATTGTCTCTTGGCTTGCTTCCATCTCCTCCAGGTATTTGGCCTCTTCAGCAGCTAACAGGTCACGTAGTCTGAGTAACGGAAAATGATTTTACAATGTTATAGTAGCCAAATCCACACAATTTAAAGAAAATACCAAGAGGAACTAAGTTTCAGTTTAACATGTAGCTCTCTCGACATGTTTCCTAAGAGTCTATCCATTTGCTCAACAACAACCAAATAAGTCAAGCCTGATGGAAATGTAAAATTTGTTGATATTCTAACTTTTGAAATGAAGAACTGAATCTGTTAAACTCAAACTAAACAACCGGCAGATGTGAAGCATTCCTGAGAATTTATTTACCTTCTTTGTTTGGTAAATGTATATGTATATGTCTACTCCTAGAACTATGAGGTTCTCATACGAACCTCATGCATGTAGGTCTCAATCTAGTAAATCCCAAAGCAAAAAAGTTTTTGCTGGTCAGATTTCCGCATCTAGAGTTCTTGTTTGAAACCGGATCTCGCTAAAATTGGGCTCTAGGCCCATATGTTCTTTGTAATCTCAGTTAGAGCTTGACAGCCCCAAACAATTCAATCCGCGTTTTTAAAATATACAAAAATTAATTCTTACCATCAGTCTGAATCCTTAAATTGGCATCGCCATTCAAAACCAAATATGGCCACTTTTATATGCATAGCACGAGAACCGTTGGTCATGGTGGACCAGCGTTATGATTCTGAATGAAGGTAAGAATTTATCTTCTGTTTTTTATATATATATTAAAATGCGGATTGGATTTTCTTGAACTGTCAAGTGCCCACTGAGATTATACAGAACACATGGAGCAACATTCTACTTTTTAGCGAGATCCAGTTTCAAACAAGAACGTGATGGCCAAAACTTCTGCATAAGATACTACATTGAGATCTATGTAAAAACCTCATAGTTCTAGGAGTAGTAGGCCTATATGTCTACAATGAAACCACTGGGGTTATAAGACCATCTGTCTGTAGGCCATAGCCGAGTTGGCGGCTACGGCTACAGCTATGATTGTTGCTATAGACATCCTATACTTCAACGCATAATGACGTCGTGATCCAGCCATAGCTGCCAATTCAGACACGGTCTTGTCCTAATGGATACAAACAGGGGAGCAGTCTACTTTGTCTCCTACATTACAAGTCAAGGTGAATCTTGTCTAAATTTACCTTTCCCTACGATCTTCCAATGTAAATTCTTGCTCTAGCATCAGGCCTTTCACCTTCCTCTTTACAGTGTTCAGCTGGATCCGCCGATCTGTGATGCGCTCCCAATCATTTTTTCAGGTCGCAGAGGGCATTGTACTTTGTAACTGCAACGGCTTCCTCTCGAGCATCATCGTGACGTCGTCTTTCAAGGATCAGGTGATCTGGAGGAAGTTTACTGGGCATTTTTGCCCTCTGTGAAATAATGAAAACCTCATTATAAAATACTTTTCTTCTACATTTAAATTTAACTTGATCTTCCATTGTACTTTCATTATGAGAATAGTTTAATTGTGTTAGAATAAACTTATTTTTATTAAATATCAATATCAATTTTTTTTTATGTATTGCTAGGGCTTACATTACGTTAAAATATTCTTTAAAATGAAGAGGAAACCTATACTAACGTTACTGAGTGTAGTACTACTACTACAGTCTACAACAAAAAATACAACAGCAAACAAATTTAATTATCAGATATTCAGATTCAGATCAGAATATTCTAAAAAACAATATTAACTATTTTCAATTTCTGTATTCAAAATTTTAACCCAAAGTTCAGGTAAAAATGAAATTACAAGTTATTGAAACTAAAAAAAATAAATAAAAAAGAGTTAACATTTAATTTAATATTAATTTAAATTATATACATGTACCCTAAATTCTGGCTAAACTACTAAAAAAAATCATTATGTGTGTGTAAAAAGTAAATAAACAAAAATTTACTTATTTAAGTTAAACTTACGATTGCAACTGAACTTGGAGTTGGGCCTGTGTACTCCCTTGTCCTGCGTGGGTTTCTGTGTTGCCAACATGCTGGAATTTTAGTCTGTAAAATTAACACTATTTTATTTTTTGTTTGAAGCGAACTGATGGCCCGTGGATTACCGTCGTTGGCGTTTGACAAAGTCCGGTGGGGTGGTGCCGTGATGGGATAAGTACAAAATAATAGAAAATTACAACTGAACGAAGTCGGCGATTTCAACCCTACAAATACAGTCAAAGGGACTTTATGAAAGACGATATCGAACTACCAAATGTTATGAGGTCTTCATCGTTACTGGAAGTACATAATTAACATGACTGAGCAGGTAACAAATTCGTTTTTTACTGTGCACTTTCTCCACCAATCCGTCCACGTTCGTGTTCCACACACAAAATAGTCGGCAGCAAGGCTATTGACATGACGTCATGAACCCTAGCAACAAAACAACAGTACGGCGCCCTCAATAGTAATCGGATGCTCATGGCGGTCGGGCCCGAATTTATTAGTTTTAAAACGCAACTTTAAATTCTTAAAGTATATTATTGTGTGAAAAAAACTACTATCAGTATCTGATCTAAACCTTAACTCAAACACATTAAACTGTTTGTGGGAAAAGTGGTATGTAATTTGATTGTACTTCAGTTAAACGTAAGTAATAATGAGAATGTATTTTTTTTCTTTTTTTAGAGAGCAGACAACAAAACATTACCCAAAAAACGGAATAATCGTTGGATATTATGATTGGTCCGACAGCTGATGAAGCGAACGCATTTTTTCCCTTCTTTTTTTTCTTTTCTTTCTGCAGTTCAGAATTGCCATCCTCGATCTTTTCACATTTTTATAGGGATTCCTTTTTGTGGAATCGATAGAAAACAAAACAAAAAATCCCCATAGAAAATCATTACGACAGTGGCAATTTTGGACTGCATAAAAAAAGAAGGGAACGACGTGTGCAAAGATTTCGAGGGCAACAGGAAAAACCTGGATATTAATTTTTCGAAATGGCGCTTTCAGTATTCTCAGAGCCTGGAAACAGGTGTTCCGCCAAAGCGCCCTTAGGTCCCCACTGCATGGGAATTACTATCACATTTAGCATGAAAACATGTTGTCGCAAACACCTGTTGTTGTTGTTGTTTTGTTGTTGTTTTTGTTTGTTTGTTTGTTGGGTTGTTTGTTTGTTTGTTTGTGTGTTTGTTTGTGTTTTATTTTTTTTGGGGGGGAGTTACTTTAGCAGATTTTGCAAGATTAAAAAAAAATGCTATGGAGTGACTAATTATAGGCCTAGGCTAAACGATGCGAGGGAAAGAAATAGAGAGAATGGGCCCTGGTCTGAACCCGAATTATGTGGGCGGTGTTTTGACTGATTCTGTGGATTTTGAAAAGAATTATGGTTCAATGCAATCATTATGAATGCTCGAATTGTTGATATAAAATGTGGGGGAAACGTCCTACTAAGAGCTGCCGTGAAAACAGTGATGTTACTGGCCCAACGTCCTCCATAGCCGAAAAAATAGCATTGCCTTGCCTCATCACTCACAGTACCAGTGCGTGCAAACTTACGATGATAAATCAATGAATCATGATGACATGCATTGTTTCTTGTTGCAAAGTCAGCAAACCATGCATGTCCAATTAACTGACTAGTGATAATTCGATTTTGGAAGGAAAATAGCTGCATCTATGAAATGACAGCCCGATTTTTGAAAGGGATCAAATGTAGATCTATTGGGAAATGTGGTCAGAGCCTATCCATTCAACTATTATGTGTTAACGATTCAAAATAACTTTCAGGGGGGGGGGGGGGTTGGTGAAAATAGAGGCAATAGAGTTTACGCAAAAGCGACCATTATGTTTTTAAGCATGGTAGCATTTTTTTTTTCGGCCCAACTTCTTTTTTCTACCTTTTTGATATGTTTTCTTAGTCACTATCTTTGTCTCTTCGAACCTCTCTCTCCCTCTTCATCTTTTTTGTTTGTAATTGTTTGCATTTTAAATTTAATTTCATTTTTAGTCATAATTAATTTTTTTAAATTTTATTCTTTAAATTCGTGGGGCCAATAATGTCGAGGATTAGGGTCACTTGGTGGGGCCCGATACAGATTCACCCCCAACCAGGTGATGGCGCCGTATATCGAACCGGACGGGCAGAATCACAATGGATTTCTTATTTTAATTTTATTTTAATTAAATGTCCCTGAATCCAGGTGCAATACTTGCAAATCTGCTCGATTGCTCAATTGAGGAAATATCCCACGCTTATCCCATACAATTGACACTTGCAAGTGCATTCCTATTTTATTGGAAATTGCATTATAGGAGTTGCCCCTTTAAACTTTTTTTAAAGAAATGGCCGCTTGTCACAGTCTGGTACATGTTCGTATTATGGGGTTACACTGTACCATACACTAACCACAAGTGCGAACCACACGACTTTCCGCAGCCTTTTTCCCCAGGGGTAATTGATCAGGGCTTAGAGACGAGAGGTATCGACAAACGGCACACTGCCCATGGTGGCGAGGTTGACGCAAATGCTTTGTTAGCATTATAATGACGTATGGGGAATCAGATCAGGCAGACCTGTCAGAAATGGCCAGCTGAAAATAGCTCAGCGATTCGCCTACGTACAGTAAATTGTGGGTGACATAATCATACATCATCTGACCGCAAAAGAAAGAATAACAAACTGAAATACAGACATTACATTCATCGGAAAGAAAAGACTGAGCTACAGCAGTGCCTTCAACGGTTTGACTGCCGTCAACGATTGTAGACCAGTCCAGAGGTTTATTTTACTCTGAAATTACGTCAGCTGGTTCCCGTGGTGCAGAAATTGTTGTTTTGACATCTTCACAAAAATGTGGTTTCACTGAAATAGATGTCACTGAGTGTCACGAACGTCTGAACTTGACAGTCAATGTAACCTGGTCATTCCGTAGTACTGAAACTTGAAGTGGAAGACTAGACAATGGGAAACTGTTGTAAAGCCCAGGTAGGTTTTGTTAATTGATTTATGCTTTTAATCTCCTTCTTCTACCGCTAGACATTTTCACATTTGTTTTTGTTTGTTGTTGTTTTTGTTGTTGTTTTTGGGGGGGTAGCCCAGGTAGGATGTCAGTCTCTGTTGCACAATCGTCCTGAACATAATGTACTTTCTGTGTGAAGTTTTCTACGCATTCGCACCCAGAAATGCATTGCATGCAATGACTATGGGGACGCGCAAATTTGAAACTTGCACAGGACAAAATTAGCACGCAACAATTTATGCCGCTAAAGCTCTGTGTAGTTAGCTCACAGTTGTACGTGCTAGACCCAGTATTGGGGCGCTGTACTCCATTTTTTAAATTTTGACATTTGGTAGTACAACCGATAATGTCAAAATCTCAAAAAAAGGAGTACAG